>JAILWY010000013.1:16862500-17055000 GCA_022113835.1 Atopsyche davidsoni
ATGATGGTATTATTTTAAGAAATATTTACTACATTATATTAGTTTATCGCTTAGTAATAGAAACTGAAGACGTAGTTGGCAAATCTACTGAATACGCAAATATTTAATATGCCTGTAATGAGAAGTTACATTATATGTTCGTCAAAGGCGTGACTTGTCATTTATTATTACAACGTGTATTTATTCCACCTTGAAGTATCGTATAAATATTTTATAGGTTTGTTTGTTCCCTTTTGTAGTAGTGAATAGTCGTATACTAGTTGGAGCCGCATTGATTCTAACGACGCTCGTATTATATTGTGAACTTAGCAAATAACCAATTAATGCAAAATTTTACGTAAACGGCTTATCACAGGTAATATTATGTTTCCTTTGTGATCTCCGAGTAATGATGACTCGCATTTCAATAGAAAGATGATATGTGCGGTAAGCGCGTTAGTTACTGAAATCATTTGGAATAGCTGGGGTGCGAAGCTAACTTAAGCTTTATGAGATGCTCGAATAGACTCTCAGAAGATCGGATCGCATTGAATATCACTTTGATAATATCGAAAGGGTCGACTGAAGCGTGCGAAATGTGGTATCGCACCTATCTCCCGTGCCGACTGAGTCGTCAACTGTGCGTCAAAGTCAGGACGGGAAAATCAGCTACAACCTTCGCTTAAAGTTTGACATACCTCTTGTTGCACATCCGTTAACTGTCAAATCAAAGTAGTTAACTTAGCACAAAAACAAATCAAATCAACATTGCATATGAACAGTTTGAGCAGTAGCTTCGTTGTGATTAAAAAAATAATTACGATATCGAAAAAATTTCTTTTTGAAATGTTTTCGTGGATTGTCCAGTTAAAAACCTACCAAAATAACAGTCAGTAATTTCTGTACCTTATGTGTACTTAATATCTAACGGTAATCGTTCTGTCCAACCTGGAAAAATAATAAATTTGTTACTTATATATATATAATATTTAAAAAATATTTTTAAATAGAAGTATATCTGTTTGGTTAAAACCGTCTCACCAAATTTTTCGATTATATTGTAAATCGAATTGAAATTTGAAAATTCGATAAGAGAGACATCGTAAGATATGTGAGTTTATTTTTATGTAAAGTTTTTATTTAAAAAATACTGATAAGTTTGCGAAGACCGATGCTTAAATTTTCTCGCTATTATTTTCATTAGCACAATAAAAACGCGTAAAAAGCAGAGCTTCGGTAAATGGTGCATAGATAAAATAGAACGAAAAAGCCCGGAGGCGCCGGCTCCCTGCGCGGCTTTCTTCCTTCAGCCGGCACCGATAGAAGCCGACATAAGAAAAAAAGTTAATTCGGCCATGTGACGCTCGGCTGCGTACTTTACGACTACAGGTAAACCTGAGGCCCTTATTTATTTTATAGGGTACCGCTATAAAATAGCGGGCAGGCGAGCCTTGTAGGTTTTTTTATCTCCCGGATTTCCAATGGCGGGCCGGCTGATGCACGGCCGGGCGGCTCCACACGGCTCCACTGCTCGGTACATCTCCTTGACTGTGAGCCTCATTGAATTTAATAAATTACTAACGATGAGGCAAGCGGACAATTCCGCGTCGTTTTTTCTTTTTTGTGTATTTTTGTTTCGGCAGTAAAGTCACTCAGTTTAAAAATAATACTTAAATATAAACCGCAAAATACATTATCGTTAGATGAACCAAATATAATAACCCATTGGAGCATAGTTTTGTATAATATATTCGGTGTTCAAAAATAACAACATAACTTAAAATTATTTGAAATCCTCTGACCTCCGGCTTTCTTTTTGTGAAATAATGAACATATGCTTAGTCAAAATATCCTTAAAACCCATAAAACGTCGCGCAGGTCCGCCCGTGTGGGCGCGCCTCCTCGGAGCCGCAGCTTTATGGAAGTCCGCGGCACAAACAAAGACATCGAGACCGAATGCGGCGCTTACATATTGAAGAAGCGAGCAGGGTCGGGCCGCGAAACGTGCGCCCGCAATTTAAAGGCGATGAACGGGTCGAACACTGCGCTGCTACCCGAGAAGAATTTTAACCAACAGGACTGCAATTATATTATAAAAATATTCCTCAAAATAAATATAATGGCATTAAGTCTAGCCTTTAATAAATGTATGTGTCTAGTTTAAGTGTTATATTAAATTTGTAAATTTTTTTATGTCATGTCCATGTGGCATGTCCACTTTTATTTTTAATTTATCTACTGATTTTTTTAAAGACTTTGAAAATATTTTTTGTAAATGTTTTAAATAACAAAATAACGATCGTTTCACATGACATCCGATAAACAGCACAGTTTTTTATTACCAAAACACACCCAAAAAACTCAATAAATTTCACATTATATATATACTAGAAATGTAGCCCGTCACAGAATGACGTATTCGATGAACGATGCAATAGTGTTTAAACATATGTTTGGCTGACAATAATATGAATTTAATGAATTGCTATCATTTTGTACCATCAGTTGGATGAAGGTGCGAAATTCTGTGATATATTTGGCCTGGAAGTAGAGTGGCCCTGATTCTGCCACTGGACCTGTTAATTTAGCTCCCATTGATGCAAAAGATATACTGTTATTGTATGATCTTATTTTTCTTTTGAAATTTCCATTATAAATATTTTCTAGATTTGACATAATATCCTTTAAATATACTGGGTAAAAAGGCCTTGCTGGTAGTTTCACTTTACCTTTGTGACAGCAATCGTTGAACTTTCCATCTGATGGTTTTTCTGCTTGAAAATGTAAAGCATTGTAGAATCGACAGGTCACATTCATTAATACACAATTGTGTGCAGTAATCTATATCAAACGCTCCTGTGTGAGTTGTCTGATTGTTTTTTCTGTTTCTGTTTATCTCGATGTGGATACACGCACTCGCATTTAAGACAAACGCAGCGTTCGCTGTGCATCAGTTTCTTTTTGTCTTGAGGTCGATGCGCGTACTCGAATTTTAAGATGACGCTGCTCATGTTTTCCTTCCAATTCATTGCTTGACATTTCTGTCACATTTCGTGTCACAATCAACGCATCACTTTCACTGCACTGTTCATTATTTGATGCAGTCTTTATCACGTTCAATTGTGGAATTCTTTTTGAATTACGTTTGCTGTGCGTAGACGGTGTTAACCGTTAATGTTAACCATAAAATGAAACATACACACACACAATGGATAGTATTACAGTAGATTATGTAGTATGATTAAATTAACACTTACATATTATCTATTCAATTTTATTTCAAAACTAATATAACTAAAATAATTATGAAATCGCATCAAAAACATTACAAGATGCACGTCCCACGGAGCAAGCGCGCTGGTCGCGGGGCGGGGCCACGCGGCGGGGGACGGCGGGAGTTTTTCCTGCCGGTGAATCCCTTCGCGCCTTTTGTTCCAGTGGAATGTTAATTGCCATTGTGCTATTTTAGCAGTTTGTCATTTAAATCCGGTAGCAATTGGGCAGTAAATCACGGCAGATTAGCATTCATTGGTAAATACGGCATTTGACCGTAAAATGTATGGATCGATTGCCGCTGGCCAGAGCCCGCGCGCTCTGCGCTGACGTCCACCCGCCCTGTTCATCGCATGCATGCTATTTGTTTTCTATCAAACATAACAAATCCTTATTTATGACAATGAACCGTTCATTTTTTCTGAGATTTTATTTACGTTAAATGAACACAATTTTATAACATTATGCTAATCTTGTCTTCAATAGTATAAATAGTCGATAAAAAGTAACACATTACCAATTACACATTAAAAAAATTACCAAAAAGTACAAATATACACAACGAACTTATTGTTTTCATAGAACTGAAAAAACCTCTGTTGTATCGTTTTGACTGATTTGAATTTTTACGATTAGAAGTTGAAATCATTGATTTTTTTTATTTGAGAAACAAATGCATCACGAGCTGGAAAATGTTTCTCGTTCAAATGTGCAGAAATACACCAAAAATATTTTGTTATAATTTTTTTTTATTAAAATTTACGTAACGGCCTCGCCTTGCTCTTGCGGAGCTACCGTCGAGGGCGGGCCGCTGCACCGGGCGCGGGGCGCGAGTTGCTGGGCGCGGGGGGAGGGTGCGGGGGGAGGGACGCTGGGCGCCCCTGCACCCCTCCCCCGCGCCCCTCCCCCGCGCCCCTCCCCCGCGCCCTTGCACCCGCGCCCCGCGCCCCTCCCCCGCGCCCCGCGCCCCTCCCCCGCGCCCCGCGCCTCGCTTGCACACCGGAGTTGCGGCGTTTTTACGCAGTGCGACACGGAGGCTGGGGCGCGAGCTCTCACCTGACGCCTTCAGCTAAGACGGAGTCACTAATCTACGTTACGTAAATTAACGAGACGCCGACGGAGTAGCAACACAGTAGCGGTGTAAGCCGCTTGTCGGAGAGGCGAAAGATGAGATTAAGGATTAAATACACGCTGTGATTCGCGGTATATTAGGTTTGGGTGGATTATTTTACGCGCAGGTATCTTTATATTAATATTTATCAAATTTTATACTTTTGTTTTAATCGCGCTACTTCTGCATTTATACTTTTTCCCCTCAATTTATTAAATTTTGCGCATACTGTAATTTTCCGTGGTAATAAATTACAAAGATAAATAAATTATGTTAGCACAACGTTCAGATTAATGAAAATTATTAACAAAATTGATTCATTTATTTAAAGGAGAGTTAATTAACCAATAAAATTGACATAACTTGATAAATATACTGTAGTATATGTATGATACTGAGAATCTTGGTAAAAGCTTTTTTAATTTGAAAAAAAATATTTCAATCTAAAACATTGTAAGAAGGTACGTTTTATTTTAAATAAATACTGTCGAATTTTTTTTCTAATAAATTATTCAATACTCTAGCTCACTGATTTAGGCATATTTATAAATGTACTAGCGGATACCCGGCGCATGCTACAACGCTAAATAAAGATATAAAATACATTTTTTATTTGTTAAAAAAAAAGGAAATTTTGTTTATTTATTAACATTTTTATCTTAATGCTAGCGGATAAACAATATAGCGAGTTTTTTCGTTAGGTGTGTAAACATAAAGATTTTTCGGCTTTCTGACCCATCTGAAATCGATTGATTTCATCGTTTCGATTTGAAAGCTCAAGCACTGCCATGTCACTACCTTTGTTAACATATTTGCATTGTACTTAATGGACTTCACGGAGTTGCAGTATTTCACATTAAAATGTTTTTGACAGTATTGGACTATATGAAACAATCCATATGTTATCAATGTCAATATCAACGTTTCTCAATTTAATGGTGGTGTTGAATCCTCCATCTTCTGGCTTTCGTCGTCTGTATTTCGGATATCCATCCTCACCAGTTTGAGTTTCATTAATCAAATCGCGTGAATATCTTTTCGTGCAAGGCGACTTCATATTCAATGCTCCGCATGGGCCGTGCATCATGTTCTTACAAACAACGTCAAAAAGTATCGGATCTTCAAGTTGATTCGGTAGTTCAGCAGATATAACACTATCGATTTAAAATTGTGCTGTAATCCTCGTTTTTGCCATTCAATCGAATACATCTAGCATTGCACTTCACCGTACATATGATTTTTTATCGTGAGATCCATGAGTTTTTTTTTGAAAACTCTAGCTGTCAGATCTTGTGATGCGATGACTGACCAAGCGATAGCAAATCTTTGATTTACGATCAAGCAGGATTGTACGTTAATGTGATGAAAAGATCTGACAGTTCGGAGTTATTTTTTTTGCTGTTGTTGTGGCAGCCTGCATTATACAACGGCAGCGTCATACTAATCTTAACAAACATCCAGATCACTGTTTTTTTGTTGGCAGCCTGCATATACGCGAAAATGTTACTGTTCCTTTTTTTTTTAAAGTATTCGCTACCGCAAAATATTGAAACTTTTGTATGGGAAATGTCGAAAATCTATTTAATTAAATATACCGAATTTGATTATTAATCGTTAAATTTAAGCCTATAACCACTTCAATACTATTGGGTTTCAAATGAATCCTGTTTGGGGCACATCGGTTCGATGGTTTTAAATTTAGCGCAGCCACGCTGGTTTTTTTGAGTTTGTGTTTTATTTTTTTTTAGATGATTATCATAAAACAGAGGACGCGAATTCTAAAATCATCAAGACTGAGACACCCGCCGTGACGATCACGAAGCATATTTTAGGCACGTATTTTTATATAAAAAACTGAAATATAACGTTTACTGCATGTCAAAATTTAAGTTGAATCCTTGTTAACAATTGCATTAATTTCTCATTTTATTTTGTTTTTACACGGAGCTATTATAAGGAAATGTAAAGTTATGTATTTATTATAAGGAATTTTTTTTTAATAGCTGATGAAGATATTTTTTGTGAAATTAGAACCGTCACATCATTTATTAAAGTTCTATTGGTATATTTTAAAGCAAATAACTTCGTAACATATTAATCATAAATTATCTTTCTAATTGTCATCTTGTATCATTTTTTTGCTCACAATTTGTTTGAATATTCACGACCGTCCGAATAGAGTATTCGATAAAACTCATTGTTTCATAAAATATCAATACAACTTCATAAATTATAACACGTTTTTTATTCAATCAATATTTCAAGTAAAAATTTAAAGGACGGTTTTTGTTTTGTAACTTGCATGAGCTATAAAAGGTGTTGATAAAACAGAGAAAGCAATTCGCACACTGCAGGACGCAATAAGGAATAATGGCGCATAAACAAGCCCCGCCGGATGCACTATCTTCCCGATTCTCTCACTAATGCAATTCTGTACCGGAACTGGCGAGGACTGCCCTCTGGCGCTAGTGGAATCAATTTGCTACCCCTCCGGATCTCGAACAACCCCCGACCGACCTAGAGCCGCCCCCTCATAATTACCCCACTTATTTGAAGACTGAGCACTTTTGGCTTAACCGCATCAAGGTTGCAAATGAAAATGTCTGCACGTCCTGTTACCCAATTTTTTTTTTTAAAATCTCAATATTTAAACAATCAATATGAAACTGACCTTTTTCTCAAATGGAAAAATACATATTGTTTGTTAACAAAGAGCGTTTTTATATAGTAGTAGATTATTTATTTTCTTATACTGCTATCGTTAGTATTATCGAGATTATTGAATGAAACCAGTTGCTCATATAATTCATCTCAAGAAATTTTGTGAAGGAAAAAAAAAAACCTTTTCAAATATAATTTACGTCCACGATTGGCATTTTTGAGAATCACGAATATTTTCAATGAGAGTCTTTTTTGTAGTTATTTCTTATTTAAAAATTAATATTTCTGAGAAGAACTGTCTGTATTATAATATGTAATACCGTTAGATAAAACGTTATCATGGATAGAGTTTTAATGAATTCCAGGTATTCACATCATAAAATATTTTATTCAATTTGATTTTCACAAATCATATTCAATTTTCTTTGAAATCAGAGCTAATGCTGATTTCAAAAAATCAAGCCTATTTTGAAAATATGATGGTTGTCCACGTGATGTTTTTTTTTAATGTTCACTATAAAAATGAAGAATACATTATTTAATTTTAAATAATAAGTAAAATACTAAATAGTTTGATAATGCCAACGTGAAAGGTTGGCGAAACCGGTCACCAATAAAAATCTATGTGTGGAAAAATCACTCAAGTATTTTAGTTATTCTTTAAAATATCAAAATGGATTTCCACCAAGTACTCTCTGCCAAAAATACTGAATTATTACAATATTTAATAATTTTTTTGACGAATGTAATCAATAAACCTAATTTTTTAAAAAACCTAAGAATTGTTTTACTTTGAGAAGAGATTCAATTCGTGGAAATCACTTCAATCAAACAAAAATTTGCTAATATTTAACATTACAACCTTTTTAAAGTATAAAAAATCCAAGATATGCCATTAAAACATTTTGTGAATTACTCTTGAGGTTATGTTTACAGTGAATAAATTTTCTTCCGGCTTTCTTTTGACCTTTCCGGTCAAAGAAAACAACTCGGTTGAAAAATTTGTTTCAATGTTTTTTTCACATTTATCGAATTTCATATATTTGTTATTTTGATATCATTAAAAACATCATATTTTATAACATTAAGATCTACCTAAAAAAATAGGGTTCTTCTCCGGTAGTTGATTAAAATAGGATTTTTTTCTAAAATGTTTTTCTATTTTATTTATTGTTCTATATTTCTATCAGAAAACTATACAATTCGGAAATATATTAGTTGAAAAAAAAACAATTCAGAAATAAATTGAAAGACCGCGGGGGCTGGTTTGATAATTTGTTTTTGGTTGTAAAAATTTATAATAATACAAAAATAAATACTGAATTTTATTTTTTTATTTATCATAAGAGACAGAAAAAATACAATAGTACATTTAAAAATTATATTCATTGTGAATTAATTTCTCAAAAGACGAAGTAATAATATTCTAACAAAGTGAAAGAAGAACATTAGGTTGGAGTATGATTTTTTGAAATATTCATTTTATTTTTTAAAATGATTTGTTTACCATCATTATTGTAGATGTGCTATGTATGTTAAATATTTAATAAACACAGTTATAATTAATACTTATTTCTAACTTCAATCACAAGTTAAAAATAAAGTTTATCAACTCTAACTCAGACCTAATATTCTCAATGTAAAATGTATTTTGTTTGCGTTTGGCTCTCATTTTTTTTGTATCACGGACAGAGCATATTTTATATTCGTAGTCGTTAAATACTCGTACTCAACGATATGATTTAAAATAAAATATATTTACAGTTCTATATTAATACACGTTTGGTTTTATTTCTATCACAATATTATACTTTCAACAAAACATTCACAAACACCTTTCAAGCTCCAGTGGGTGCCTATATGATACAGCAGACTGACGCAATGTGCATTTAAACAAGTCCAGATAGGGATGGCAAATAATGCACGGATATGCTAAGCAGCCGTCAGCTGCACCGACAGGAGCAGACGCGCACGCCAGGGCCGGAGTCACTGGCTTGGGCTTTTAGCTTTACTCTCAAAGCGTTGACTTTTATGAGGAATATCTCTTATTCATTATGTACATAACTATTTACCATCGTGGTTTATCGTGTATTAATAAGAGAAACATTCAATTAACAACATATACAAGAGTGTCACGAAATATTTTCTAAATTTATATTTGTATTTTGTATCTATATTTTTATTTTATATTAAATATAAATTATATATTATTATATATAAATACTAATCTTAGCCCAAAATATAATTCTAATCCTATTAAAAGGAATTGATACATATTATAAAATTAGTTAAATTATAATTTTATTTGACAAAGACTTATTTAAAATAATTTTTCCATTATATATATTTATATATATATATATATATATATATATATATATATATATATCTATATATATAAAACACAAAAAATGTTTCTATGTCCGTCATAGGCTTTGAAACCATTTAAACGATGTGCCCCAAACCGGTTTCATTTGAAAGGCAATAATACGAAGAATCTTTGAGACTATTAAAACAATACATTAAACACATTCAGTCAATGAATTAAGTCAATTTTCGACATTTTCCATACAAAATTTTTCAAAATCGACATTGTTCCTCGCAAAAAAATTGAAAAAAGAACATAGTGAAGATCGCGCATAAAACAAAATCACTATCTGTCATTCACAACAGAGAGTTTTATCATAGTGAGTTTGTCTGTTTATATATGGGATAAAAATTATTAAACATAAATATTCCTATTACAAGTTTAATTTATGGATTATTATGCATATCGCATTATGATAATCAATCACATTTTAAAATGCAGTGAAGTGTTTCATCAGTTCATTGTTGACATGTACGCCAAAATTGAAATAGTGTTATTTATATCTGCTGAACTACCTAATCTACAAGAAGACGTTGTCTGCAAGAACATGATTCACGGCCCATGCGAAGCATTGAATATGAATGACGGAAAATGCACGAAAATATTAAAGATCCACCCGATTTGATTAATAAAACTCAAACTGGTAAGGATGGATATCCGAAACACAGACGACAATAGCCACCATTAAAGTAAGAAACGTTGATATTGATTGAAGTACATATGCAAATATGTTAACAGTAATGAAGCTGTCTGCTGAATTCTTGGTTTCAGTTTTCAACTGTTCAACATCTTGCTGTTCATTTAAAAAACGGTCAACGTGTTTATTTTACTGAATAAAAATGCCGAAGAATAAGCAGCACAGCCACAATAATTTTGCGAAAGCATTGCTGTATAATGATGCTCAAAATAGAGTCAACTATCCAATTGAGTTTTTTAACTCTTTGGGACCATCTGGAATGCCACCCCACATCTTAACTTTAAAAGTTGGTTCACCATAGATGCTCATTCGCAACTTAGATCCACTTAAATTGTGCAACGGAACAAGACTTGCTGTTAAAAAACTATGGCCACGTAGTTAATGAAAAAATCTTTGTATACACACTAGGGTGTCCCTTAAAATTCATGTTCAATATTTTTTTACGCATACCTTCTTAAAAGTTTAGTAATAACCTTATATTGTCTAGAAAAAAATATTAGTTCGATTTATAAACGGTAACCCGTGCCGACTTGCGATTTTAACTTGTCCATACAAGTTGCGTAAGTACTGCGCTGTGACTTGTAACTGCATGTTTTATTTGTCATTTCATACGTGATTTTTGAGATTAGTAGTGCTCCATTGTTTAGTGCGTTAACATGTCGGTGGAATTACGGAGTGATAAACAAAATAATTTCCTTATCGGTTTGCCTAGATATCAAATAAATGGTGCAAAATTACCATCTACTCGACAAATTCCCTCGGTCCTATTTTACAATATTCGTGAGGTTAAACTGATTGTTAGTGAAAGTGCAAATCTTGTGATTAGGGAGTGCATCATATATTGGGAAAAAGCAAGAATTCCAACAAGGCCATATCCTAACTGCGTGAAGAAACTTGTTGATTTATATCATGTTTGGAGAGAGTTGCAAAAAAAATTGTAAGAAAACTCAGGTTACGTTCAAGAGCCGTGAGAACAATTTCAAAATTGATCTTGATAATTTGTTTGATATTGCACATGCTGATGCTTTTGAGAGAATGAAAATAGAGTAAGATAAATTATTTTTAATGAAACAGAGAGAGCCAGATCGACCAGGATGCTTAGGTGGTGTTGATAAAAAATTGGCGGAAAAAGAAGATAGATCTAAACAGGAATTGGAAGAAGAGGAAAGGGTTGTAAGACAAAGATAACCACTAGCTGCTGAAACTAGAAAATCAAGGGCAGAAGTAATAAAATCTGACTTCTTTGGAAGTAATGTACCCGACGTAGTCACAGTCCATTGGGATGGAAAACTATTACCCGGGTTAGATGTACGAAGTTCTAAAGAAGAACGCTTGCCAGTTATTGCTTCGTTTGACGATAAGGAACAGCTTCTTGCAGTGCCGAAACTAGAACATTCTTCTGAAAAACATCAAGCTAAGGCTGTCTCAACAGCTCTCTTTGACTAGAACCTTCACGATAAAGTACAAATAATGTGCTGCGACACAACAGCTTTCAATACTGGCCGTTTCAATGGAGCTTGTGCTATTTTGGAGAAACTTTAGGAAGAGAATTGCTGCTCGTCTGTCGTCATCATGTTTATGAATTGGTCCTAAAAGCTGTCTTTGAAAGCAAAATTAAGTAAATTACTAGTAGCCCAGATACTCCAATGTTTAAAAAGTTCAGAGAAAATTGGAAAAACATCGACGCTAGTAACATTGAACGATCTCTTAATTTCGTAAAACAACGTGTTGCCGAGACAGACATTCAAGCTTTTTTAATATTTTATAAGGCAGAATTAGACAAAGGTTATGTAAGAGATGACTACCGCAAATTAGTCGAACTGTGCGTAATATTTTTGGGAGGAGACACAGAGGAAAAATTAAAACTAAGCCCCCCAAAGTCATGCATCAGGCACGCTGGATGGCGAGAGCGATCTATTCTTTAAAAATGTGTTTACTTCAGTCACAATGCAGAATAACTGCGAAGGACAAAAAGACTCTACAAGATGTTTGCTTATGTTTGTAAAACACTGGATGATTTCGTATCGGAAAAGAGCAAACAATTTTTATCACGACTGCAGATCGACGACAGTTTTCTAAAGGAACATGTATCTTTTTGGAATAGTAATAGTGCTTTTGTGGAAGCTAAAAGAAAAATAAGTTATTTGAGGGTTGTGAATGATACTGCTGAAAGGGCTGTTAAAATGATGCAAGATTTTAACGGACTTATCGCGGCTGAAGAAGAACAAAAACAGTTCTTGCTGCGCTGTGTCCAGGAACACAGAAAATTGTATCCGGACTGTAAAAAAACAACTCTATAAAAAAGTTACCCTGACTGATTGTTATTACTTTATGTTTTTGATTAAAGATTAATGTTCATTTAATTGAATTTTTACTATTATTCACTTAATTTATTGCATTTATAATGATTTTATACCAGACCGAAATATCAAGACAAAACACGTTTTTTACTAAACTTTGAAGCTCGGTCGGCACTAGTTGCAATTTTTCTAGAAAGATGAAATTTTATATTTGAGTATCTTATAGCATTAGTAGAAAATATAGAGGGTATGCATTTCGAAATTTGAAAAAAAAATTTTTTTGGTCATATAAGGGACACCCTAATACACACCTACCGAAAAAACTCAATATATTGTTTATCCGCTAGCATTAAGATAAAAAAAAGTTAATAAAAAACAAAATTTCCTTTTTTTCGAACAAATAAAAAAATATTATTTATTTTTTAGCGTAGTAGCACACGCCGGGTATCCGCTAGTATATAAATAAATATACACGTTTAGATTCTTAAAATTGTTTACTGACTAAAATATGATTTAATAATATTTCATATAATTTATTGATTGTCTTAATTGATAAAGATCTTAATACTTATACGCTTACGGGCATGCCCAACTTGGTGCCAACAAAAGCACTTAAAATTCAATAAATCAATTAATAACCGTAATCAATATTTTTGACAGACAGTACTTGGTAAAATACAATACTTGATATTCTCAGCTTGATAGTGCCAACGTAAAAGGTTGGCGAAAACATGAGGAAAAATCACCCAAGTATTTTATTTAAAATATTAGTTAATAACCGATCAACAAAGAGTTTTAGTTCACTCTATTACTTATTCATCAAACTAAAGGTAAATAATACATAGCAATATATCCACCCGTGCTTCAAATGGGTTGTCAAATCATTTATGTATATATGAATCTACACAAAATAAATACAATTTCGAGATTTATTACCGGATACAGTATGAAGTTCTGAGAAATAATATTAGGTGTATCTTCCCATCTAATTTGAGAAAATCGTAAGCATTCTTGTTTAGTGTTTACTTTTTAAAGAGAGGGGGTTTATTTAAGGTATGTTAATGAAAAGGAAAAGCAAATAAAAACGCATGCATATTTAAATAAGCAGTAAACAGGCTGCCGTATTTGCGTGTGTTCATTTACACTTCTTATTCGACTGCAGAGCAAACATGGACCGCTACTATTCATCTACTCTATCTAGCCAAATTAAAGGAACCAATCATTTTTACCAAATACTCGCGAATCTCAATTATATTTCAGAAATAGGATTTAAAAAATAACATGATTTATATTTATTATGAAGAATGTACGTTTGTCAATCGATAAATATATTTTTAATAGTCATATCGAAAGGTAGACGATTATAAATTATTTTTCTCTTTTTGAAAATATACCTTAGTTTTAAAGTTATATATATATTTAATGGAACTGGTATTTATTTTGTAATACTCCATTTTATTACAATAAAATAAAACCAAATGGTTTTGGAGACTACGTTATTTTCACTATTAGCGAGAGCTCTTTCGCCGAACACGGCATCTTCAAGACTGAGTCTATACAGAAAAAAGCGAAATTATGCATAACAAATTCAACAGAAATTCAAATGAGTCATTACAAATTGATGTGGAAAAATGCTTCTATTGGGTGCTGTGAAACCCCATTAAAATGATATTACAGCAATAATTTTAAAACTAAGTACTTAAATAAACTAGTTTGTGACGATTCCTGGCTGTCCTGGCCGCCACATGAAAGCAATTAGTTTGAATGCAGAATCAAAGTGTATTTTTAAAAATATATTTTAAAAATATTATAAAGTATTGTTATATATATATATATATATATATATATATATATATATATATATATATATATATATATATATATATATATATATATATATATACATAAACTCTAAAGTTTTTTAAAGATTTATGTGATTAAGCACATTTTTTCATACATTGAAAACAATTAAAGAAAACTCTCAGAAAATATCATCGTGACTTGTGAGGGAACCCTCACAAGTCACGATGATATTTTCTGAGAGTTTTCTTTAATTGTTTTCAATGTATGAAAAAATGTGCTTAATCACATAAATATACTAATACCTGCATGGGTAAATAAAAACGCATTCTGATTGACATTAATCTAAAATTAATATAGTTTTTTAAAGAGTTTTTAGGTTATGGACACCTGATCGAGAGGATTCAACAGATGGATCCGAAATCGATGTTGCTGTGCTCATGCTTGTTTCAGTTTGGTCACAAACGATTTTTATTGACATTGCATGTTCCAAGCGAATTTTTTTTTTCTAATAAAAAAATTCTAAATTGTGGATAGTTAAAAAAGATCAAAAGCTTTTTTATATATTCTAATTACTGTACAAAATCAAATTACACAATTGTACTTTTTGCATTGTTAAGATGTTACCGCCGCCGAGGCTGTCCACGCACGCAGAGCGATTTCTCAGTATTCACGAGAGGCAGCCTCGTTTCGTAGACGAGGATGTTAATTTTAAAATGCAAATGTGCCATCATACTAACAGACATGTTTATAATTAAACACGTAAAATTGCCTTCCTGCTCGAGTATGTACATACATACGGGCCGTTAGCGGGGCTCACCTGAATCGGGCCACGAGGTGACCGTAGAATACTCAATTATCATTCAATGAACCCGTAATCGGGTAGATCTCACAGTGAGATCTCGCAGAATACAATCCTGCAATAAACTTCACTCACTTTTATCAATCTCACGGTAAATAGCTTTAATAGAGATGAGTTGTTTCTCGGGGTGGGGTGAAAACTGTGAACCGCATCACGATAAAATGAAGATTGCAAAGCGATGATTATGCAGTGATGATTATAAAGCGATGACTGTAAAGCACGCATCTGCCCCCGCTGCGCAGATGCGCGCTCAGGTCGGCGGCGGCGTTGCTCGTCATTTTGTAGTAATTTTGAATTGCAAATTTGGCGGGCTTAGCCGCCATTTTTGTTGGGTAAATCACGCTAAATAGCGTCTGCGCGGCTCGAGAGCGCGGGTGCATATGGCCCGCGGCTTTTATGAAATTTCCCGACTTTAATAGGCTCGTGTCATGAATGTATGGAAATGAGTGAGCCGAACCCTGCCGTGCTCAAATGGGTCTTGCAGAATATGCTGCGTTGAATACTTCATGTAAATTGTTGATTAAGATAACGAGAGTAATACTGGCATTACCTTTGTGTGCGAGCAGCCCGCAAAAGTGACCACCGATGAGGACTTTTGAATAACAGAGTAAACAAAACAGTCATAATAAAATACAATCAATTAAATGATCGTCAGGGTATAAAATATTAATGAGAAAAACTATCACCGTGTAACTTTGCTAAGACTGCACTGGTTGCATGTCATAAATATTCATATGAATCATAAAACAATAATTTGAACGCAAATTTCATTTGTTTCTATATTTGATGAAAACGCTAATATTTAACTAAAAATCAGAGCATTTTGTCCTTTGTTTATTGCTTACCTTTTATATGCGTGAAGTGTCCTATCAGCTGCACTCTAAATGTTTACAATGTCAAAATCTTATGCAAGTTGGGTTTAATTAATATTAATTTAAGTAGATAGCATTAAAAAGTCAATAAGTGTTAGATAACTGTAGATTATTTATTCAAATAATAATATTATAATATGCAGTAAAAATATTACTGTAAATTACCAATTTTAAATGAATTTATCTATTATTGCCGTTTTGTTAAATTATAGGAACCGAAAGTAATAACCAAGAACTCGAACCTTCCCCGAACACAGCGCCGATCCATTTGAGAAAAAATACAGCAATGAAATTTCTGAAAATTAAAACGCTATTTAATATACAGTTATTACAAAAAAAAAAGTTGTTTTAATTCACATTGTGATCCGGAGTATTAAACAAGCAAGAAGATATTTATTTGTATTCTACTTCTCGCCCCCTCTGCCGAGCCCCGGGCGGTGCCCGCGCCGGCCGCCAGATGGCCGCGCGCCACTTGTTGCGGTGACTGTGCGGCCCGGAGTGGGGGGAGGCCCGGAGTGGGGGGAGGCCCGGAGTGGGGGGAGGCCCGGGGAGGGGAGGGGAGCCCCGGGGGAGGGGAGCCCCGGGGGAGGGGAGCCCCGGGGGAGGGGAGGCAGGGGGTCGCTTTCATTAAGGCACACTGCGAAATTAGCGCCGATTTGCATCACAATATTGCACGGAAATATATATCTGCAGGATATTTATCTGCTTGCATATGAACTTATGGAGAACCGTATCGCGAAATCGTCATGATGATAACATAACCATATCAGAGTATTTTAAATTGGCGTATGAAGATATAAAGCTATTAATTTTTTTTTTTAAAAAGCGATCAGTTATATTATTAAAAAAATATCTTTCCGAAATTCTAAAGATAAACTAATTGATTAATCGAATTACTAATTGATAAAAACTTCAACTTGATTAACGAACGAGGGATGTATTCTGAAAATATACGGAACGTCCACAACAAAGAGAGAACACCTTGTCCGGCCCCACTTCCCGAGCTCTACAACGCGGATGGAATGTCGCACCGAGAGCTGACTTCTTCCGCGGCGCCTGTCGTGCTTATAATCTATCTATCTATCTATATATATAAAACACAAAATCAAAAACCAGCGGTTATTTGGCTGCGCTACGCTTTCAAACCATCCAACCGATGTGCCCCAAACCGGTTTCATTTCAAAGCCAATAATCATTATCATAGGTCATTTTAGACCACTTAAATTGAACAATTAATAATCAAATTAGGTTTATTAATTAAATAGATTTTCGACATTTCCCATACAAAAGTTTTAACATTTTGCGGTCGCAAATTCTTGGCAAAAACGGAGTTTACCGTACGCTCATAATCTAATTTGGCTGGAAGAAAAAATTGTTCCAACTCAAATCGATAGTGTTATATTTGCTGAACTGCCAAATCAACATGAAGATCCGATACTTTTTGAAGTTGTTTGTAAGAACATGATTCACGGCCCATGCGGAGCATTAAGTATGAATTCGCCTTGCATTAAAGACGGCAAATGCACGAAAAGATGCGTTCTAATGCGTCCGGTTTTGCCATAACTATCAACAAGGCTCAAGGCCAATCGCTGCGGGTTTGAACTTAAAAAATTCCTGTTTTTCGCAACACTCCTATCATGTTGCTTGCTCCAGAGTTGAAACGCCGAAAAATGTTTATGTTTACACACCTACCAAAAAACTCAATATATCCGCTAGCATTAAGATAAAAAATATAATAAATAAACAAATTTCCTTTTTTTATTTCTTTAAAAAAAATTTATATATTTTATTTCTTTCTTTAGCGTAGTAGCACGCGCCAGGTATCCGCTAGTTACGTATATTTGTTAAATATAAGTATTTGATCAAAAGTCAGTTTAAACAAGCACTATCGAGCCTTTGCCAAACGACACCGAAATTTATTCAACAATAGATTTTTTAAATATTATTAATATTTTATCAGTGAAAATTTACAAGTTTAATTTAACATAAAAATAGCGAATGGACAACAGACCCTTTTGTATTGAGATAAATAATTTCAAGATACTCGTCAACAGCGCGGCGCCGCAGCTAGAAGCCCGCGATCGATCGGTTGCCTCGCAGTTTCCGACATCCGGCCGAGGCGAGTCCGCTCGCTTCCGGTAGAACTGGAAAAGGGCACGCAGCGCCCGCGTATTTTTCTCCCGCTTCTTAAAAAATAGCCTCGATTTTGCATATCAGGGAAACATTGGTTTTGTAGTATTTTTATTATTTATTTCATTTTACATTTTTAAAAACAATAGTTAATTTTTAAAATCCTTTATTGCAATAATAACATAACAATCTTGAGAATAATAAGATTTTTTTGAAATAATTATTCTCAAGATTTTGAATTAAATATTTTAAATAAAATACATGAGTGATTTTTCCCCAAGTAAATTTTTATTGATCACCTATAAATTTTTTAATGTGTTTAAAACACTCATAATTATTTTATTTACAATATTGAAATAGAATTTCACCAAATAGTCCCTGTCAAAAATAATGATTACTTTTATGTATAAATTGTCAAATTTTGTAACAATTTTACATATTTTTTAACAGTTAAGAATTTTTTTAAATTATTATTCCACAATAAATACGAAAGCTTTGAAATCTCTATCATCATATATCAGGATTATCTATATTATTTGGCTGCATGTTTGAAAAATATTATTTAAAGAATAATTCTGATCATTTTTGTTATAATAATAAGCCGACTTCCAGCAAATAAAGGCGAACGCGAGTAGTAAAAATATCTCATTTTTAACTTAAAGAGTTTTATTAAAATTAAAAAAATCAATTCAGAGACATCAATAGAATAATCGTGCAACAGGTAATACTTTTCCCTGGACGAGCTCCGTTCCTGCGCCCGCGCGGTGCGAGATCCTCGCGCGACTGAAGGTTTGATTAAATATTTTTGCGATTCCCGTAACGGTAGCGAAAACCCTACAGCCACTGAAAAATCGTCTTGTATCCTCTGTGGCTTTCGGAAAGGTTCTGAGCCATTGTGTTCCCACTTTTTGTTGGAATCAATATTTGGGAGGTAAATATTTTTGGGTGCCGTGTAGCTTTTGATATTTGAGCTTATCGAATGAGTTCGAGTTTGAAATTTGCAAATATAGACTTCAATGCTTGTGTTTTTATGTAAAATTAATTTTAACAATGCCAGTCTCTTGAGAAATGTTTATTTCTGATTATTTTTTGGAATAATGTTCTGTTATTAATTAATGGAACTGGTATTTATTTTGTAATACTCCATTTTATTACAATAAAATAAAACCAAATGGTTTTGGAGACTACGTTAATTTCACTATTAGCGAGAGCTCTTTCGCCGAACACGGCATCTTCAAGAAGTAGAGTCTTGAAGATGCCGTGTTCGGCGAAAGAGCTCTCGCTAATAGTGAAATTAACGTAGTCTCCAAAACCATTTGGTTTTATTTTATTGTAATAATGTTCTGTGGTTTTTTTTTTGTCTGTCTATGAGCAATCCCACTTTTGATTCCTAGACAAATATTGTTTAAACCAAGTTTATATCTGAATCAACTTTAAAACGGCTAGTTTGAAACATATATA
Organism: Atopsyche davidsoni; assembly: GCA_022113835.1. Lineage (NCBI taxonomy): Eukaryota > Metazoa > Arthropoda > Insecta > Trichoptera > Hydrobiosidae > Atopsyche > Atopsyche davidsoni. The sequence goes on from JAILWY010000013.1 coordinate 16,882,015, forward strand.
ATTACTTAGTGATAAATTATACCTACAAAAAAACTTTATAATTTATTCAAATAATGCTTTGATATGCATGAATCCTAAGGAGTCGGTATATTATATATTTTTTATTATAATAATCCCCATTGCATCGAGTATCTCTTTTTAGAGCTCGATTGTGGACTTTGATGAGGGGAAGCTCATCTCTTGGAGCTTGGAACGATGTAATTTTAATTGAGCCCAATTGCATCTCGCCTTTTGCCATATTGAAATTTCCATACTTCGGGCGGTCTATGACGCTATATATATGTAAAGAAAATATATTTATTAAAGATTACTCTGTCGGTAAAACAGTGGACGGCCAATAAAAACCAGAGCCGAGCTGTCATAGATTGTGGGTAGTAAATAAAAGAGAATTTGAGTTAATGTGAAGTGAAGTGGACTATAGACTATAATTGTCGTTTCTTTATTTTTTTAGGTAAGATAATGTGCCTTATATTAAGGTAAATTGTATGTGAACTATTGTTGTGTATAAGTGTTAAATTTTTATTTTTATTTTTTTTAGAGCAACGCCATTGTTTCTGTCAGATCCACGGTTCCCAGTCTTATATATATAAGTCCGGCCTTATTAAATACATTTTTGTATTCTATAAATTCAGAACAGTTTACCAACATGACAACGCATCAATTTTTTAATTTAAATTTGATGTTTATTCATTTATTATACATAAATAAAATATGGCATTCTCATTTGAATGTGTAAAATCACATTTTTTTTTTGCTAGCTTATGTTTTAAAAAAATTTATTCAAAAAAATTTGAATAACTGAACATATCCAAACCATCAATCATATTTTCAATAATAAATAACTACATATTTTTTATATTTTAAAAACTGTGATGACTGAATAAGTAACAGCCAAGTTTCGCAAATCGAATGCGCAGGTTTACATGCAGAGGCTCTCAAAGACCGGAGAATGGAATTAAACGACGTAACAGGGCATTTCGGCCACTAACGCTAATGGAAATTTAATCCTGGGTACTTCCGGCTGGGCCTGTATCAGTACGCTTGTGATTTAGAACAGGTGACGCGCAGCCGGGCGCCTGCCCCGTTTGACGGGAATGACTCGGAAAGGGCAGGAAGGGTGGGTCACGGATGCGCTGGGGGACGATTATTTTGAAATCCAATAATTATAAATCACGACAAGTATTAAATTGGTAATTAATGTATTTTTTTTCAAAGACGCTCATGCCAGCATAATGAATTTATTTATTTTTTCCGTATTCAATACGTTTGATAAAAAGTACTTTGGTGGAATACCAATTTAATATTTTAAATAAAATACTTGTGTGATTTTTCTCGCATAGTTAAATCGATTCGTGAAGCTACAATTACCCACCAAAAAGAATATTTTATAAAATATGAATGAAAAAAAGAATATTATTAATAAAAATTTTTTTGTGATTTCACCAACCATTTATGTTGGCATAAACAAAAGAAGTTTCGTTTGATTTTTCCAACATGAAAGGTTGGCGAAACTGATCTCCAATAAAATTAAACATGCGGAAAAATCCATCCATCAATGGGATTCCATCAAAGTACTTTTTGTCAATACGGAAAAAGAAATTATGCTGGCACGAGTAAATAATTCCTATTATAATTATAAAGTTAATTCTCTTTTTTTGTTAATATAAGGCGATATTTGTATCTTACTTTATATATATGATATTTATATATACTTTTTTATGAATTCTAATCAAGCAGAGTGAACTTTCACCTGACGCGCTATAAAACGGACCTGAACGTGCGCAAGAAGAGTTGAAAGCGAAGTCCTCTGAACGCTATCTGATCTGTGGCCGGGGCTGAATGAGCGGGCTCGGAAAAATGACAAACTCGAGGGTGTGAGCCGCCAGGGGCGCCTACCGCGAGCAAACTGATTACTCTCCTTGCATAAAAGCTCCTGAAAAGCTGAATATGAAGATTAGCTTTTTAGAATAATCACCACCTTTTCGCACTTTGTAATCTGTTTACTTTTACTGTTGAGCTCGTATAATTCCCTCTGCATTAGTGATGTCAGTTCTTCTTTGGAAGCTTTTGAATTTCCTTCACGGTATTTTTTAAAAATTGGCCATATTTAGCTTTTGAAAAGAATGTGTCTACTCATCGCTTTTGATTTATTTTCTAAGAATTTTTCTGCATAATTCTATCTTTTTCTTCAGTGTGATTCCTTCTCACGGTGTTTTTTTTAATTCACAAAGGCGGCTCAGAGTGAGTCTGTCAAATCATAACTCAGTCGGCAGAGATATTTGCATCGAATGTATTATACAAATTGACGTATTAATTATAACACCTTGAATATAATAACATTCGGTTGCCAATTTTTCCTGCCATAAAGACAAAACCAAAAATCTTTATTTTTAGATCGTGTCAAAAAGAAATTAACGAAAAATATGTCGCCTGGATCAACCAAAAAGAAACATTAAAACAGGCCTCTCAAATTTTTCGTCAATATGAATAGAAAGTGACCACTAAATTTAGACGACTTTTCTTTGTTTAACATAAAATGAACTGAGAAAAACTTTTTAAAAATATCGGAAAAGTATGCTTGTAAAATATTCAATGTTCTCACTCATTATCCGAAGTCTACAGACATGATCGGGCGTAGACTTTTTGCCTCTCCACCAACTGCGGGACACTCGGTTGCGATGTGGGGACTGATGCATTGTATTAACAAAAAGATCCAAAAATCACATTTAAATTGAATCATGTACAAAACACCACCACATCCATAAATATAAAACTTTTTTTTTATTTTCATCACATTTTAGTTTTGTGATTTATGTGCATTTTAAATATTATAAAAATTAATTTTGTTAGTAATTTAAACGATTGACAATTAAAGTTTTGTCACCGAATTTTAAAGCCCAGTAGAATTTTATAATCAAAAGTCCTTAAACAACAAAAAATGTTATTGTATTTTTATTCGTTTAACACATTAAATAAGCGAGAAATAATGTGGAATGACGATAAACCTAAGATAAAATAAATCATTTCAACGGATAAGCTACTTTCCATACTGAGATTCATCCTTGGAAAATAATAAATATCATTTACAATAAGAGAGTGCGCGGTCTTATTTATGTTTTCTTATATTCGATTCGTCTTTCTACTGTACACAAAGAAAACGTATGTATTTTTTTCATTGCGATTCGATTTATCATGTCCCGTACAAAATGTATTCAATCCAAAACAAATCACTGAAACATTTATGTTTACAAAAACCAACCATTGGCCTTAGATTTGCTAGTTTCTTTTAGAGAATAAAATAAGCATTCCCGAAGATTTTTCGCTGAAATTGCTAGCTTTAATCATGTGACATCACCCAGCTCGGAAGGCTCACGCAGCCTGAGGAAAAGAACACATAATTGAAAATATTAACAAGCAAACGTAGCATTTTGTAGAATTGAGAAAAAAATATAAAATATTTAAAAAATGTAAATAATATGATTGCTTTCCCAACGCAGAAAGATCAAGGCAGGACTCAAGTCGCGAGCACCTCGCCGATGAATTCCGATGAGTTGTGACCCGCGTCGCGCATTATTCGGGTACCGCCTTTCTACGCGAAGAGAGATCATCGCTCCTCGCCCGCGCAGCCGCCCTCGCGGGGTCTGCGGGGGGCAGGGGGCCAGCCAGTGTACCCCAATATTACCGTCTTATTTTAATTTTAAATAAAACTAGTTATTCGATTGTTTATGCATGTTATATACTAATTAGTCCCTCTCGAAAATGTCTTCAAGGAGTTTAGAAAATTTGATTATCTTTTTTATGGTATATCCTTTAAAAAATCGTATAAAATTTTGCTTTGCATTGAACTGACATTTTTATGATATTTTAAGTGAAATTTGCGTAATAGATTCCATAACATCACAATAAACCTCCTTTAATATGCAAGTTTTCCACACAGTATACAATACGAGGAAAACGTTATATATGATTTATATTCGGTGGTGTTGGGGTGAAAAGATGCGGCGACCGACTTCCAAGTTATGGGGACATTTCAACCCTTAGACCTGGCGAAAGGCGAGCCAAACCACCCCTATTGCAACAACTATGAATGCAGCGTGAAAAATTTAAAAAAACATTTCGAATATTCTGTTCAGGTGTGTACATTTGCACCTTGTTAACGGGGTGTAGCTTTTAAGAGAGTTTTCTTATTAATTTTTTAACATTATATTCAAAAGAAGAATTTTAAATATAACTAACGAATATAAATCATAAAACGCGGGTATAATTCTAAATAAAAGCATTTCCTCGCAGGGGGGAGCTTGCAATAATAACATTATTATACTCACTAATATGATTAGGCATATTTTTTCTCGTATTGAAAATGATTCAATGAAACTCTCAGAAAAATATCATCGTGACTTGTGTAGGATTTGAACCTACATTTCCAAGCTTACGTGGCCGGTGTACTGACCCTTGTACTAACGAGTCACCTCTGTTAATCGAGAATTTTTAACAATCATAATCTACACACGAACCAATGTGTAAAACGCACTTGATTGACGTTCAATCCACAAAATAGACATATATATATATATATATATATATATATATCATTATACTCATATAAAAATTAATGCAACTTGACATGTTTGGCATGACATTTTGAATAAGTTAAACCTGCTTGTTGAATAGGTAATTATTTTAGCAGACCAAATTTAATGTCTTAACAAAATCGCTTATATATAAAATACACAACGAAAAATACAGTTTTGGTTATTGAATCAGGCCATTAAAAATATATAATTTTTCCCTAAGTGTACCTAGGTGTAGTTGCACTAGGAATGTTTTGGAGGCCGCGCAGTGAGCCTCGCCAGTGCTGCTGGCCAGCCAGTCTGCTGGCTGCGAGGCGGCCTCGACACGCGCAGTGATCTTCTTCCTGTCTCGAACGCTTCTAATCAGGCTTCGCGAGGATTTCTGGGCACTTCCCTTTAACATCCCACGACTTCCACAAAATTAAGGTTTGACATTCATTACATTGTACGTTACGCCACGCAGGTCGCAGTTGAAGACAGTAATGATAAATCAAGGTGCGTGGAAAGTGCCGAAAGCCGGGAGGAGGCGGGTCATTATTACCCTTACGAGAATCCCTCTACGATTTTGATAATTGAATGCAGTAGGAGTGTTTCAATCGAAGGTACCTGCTCCACTATTGTCCGGCGTTTGCGCGGAACCTCCTCTCAGAATGGCGGCCTTTGTCTGGGAACTATTGTTATTTTAATAGGTTTCGTTTGTGTATATCACCGGAAGGACTAATAATTAATTCATATTCAGTAGATTTACCTCGATCCCTTTTTGTTCTGTGAACACCGGAATCTTTGGATTCTCGGTTAAGAACAAAGCTTCACGATCTTAATTGAAATATATTTTCACAGATCTTCATTATTAAAGATCGGTATTTGTAAACTGGATATTATTCTCGAATAGTCGGTTAGCGCACCTCGTCGGCTTCGAGAGTAAACATCTGTTTCGGCAGCAAGGTGCTCCGCTTCTGCAGCGGCAGCCGAGCAGGCCGTGTCTGATGTGGCGCCTCGAGCCGTGCAAGCTTGTGCAAGATTCTTGGCGTCTAGCCTGGTTGAGGTTCTGAGCTTTTGTCAAACAAATACAAAATAAAAAAATTAATTAATAAATACGTAAAAACTTACCACCTCTTTAACAAACCCCAATCAACTAATTACAATAACAACGTGGATCAATGCACTTGAAATTTCTCAAAAGATATAAGGGATATAATTTGTTTTCAATTATCGATTTTTTTATATTCTATCAAAATTAAGTAATAGGCAGTCGGCAAATATATCTAAAATTCTCTATTATTCAGGTAATAATTCACCATATTTACTGTTACCAAACTTTCCTCCAGAAGTTCAGAGCTCTCGCTCCTTATCAATACTCGATTTCTGAATTACGATGTCCGTTTTGGCATTCGCTTGCAGCTAATCAAGCTAAACTAAGGCAATCATCTGTATTTTGCAACCAAAAAAATACAATGAAACTACATGGTAAGTAACGAAGTCCCTTTTTTCTGTGCCATATTAACTTAATTTATCATTTACTTATTATTTTTTTGTTCAGATCAAAATCGTTGCCTCTTTATGAAGAAGTCCCTGGATCACGCTCTGACGGGCGTTTCAGACCGGCGCAAGAGGACCCGCGGCTGTTTGAGTTTAATCGAGGACGGTTTGTTTCGGCGATGTTAACATCTATGAAAAATGTTTCATTTTATAATTGTGTATGTCCAAGGGATAGCACGAGTGAAATAATAATGCAAAACATTTATATATTTTCAAAAGTACTCAATAATCGACAAAATATTCGTAATGATTATGGGACTACTAATATTTTAAAGATTATGGATATCATCATACAGAAAAAATCCCACATAAGACAAAAAATATCTAATCCATATTATTTAACTAGTGATTCTGAAATGTTTTTTTTTAGTAACTACATTTTATAATTGTTTATTTATAAGAATATAAATTTCGGGTTGTTTTAAATTTCACAATAAAAAGTCCAGCAGCAGTATTTATAGCCGAGCATGTATGCCGCAGTGGCCTAATGCGAGTTCCTTGTCCGCTCTGGCCGCCATCGCGCCACCCGGCCGACCCGCCGCGACAGCGCTGGAGGAATCAGTAAACTAGCGATATTTTTACTTCCAATGTTTATATAAATAACAACAAAAAAAAAACTTGATTACTAGCAGTTTTTGTTTTACTGAACTAATAAATACCCGATCTTCTTTTTGGACACACTGTATATAAAACACAAAAGATGTTTCTATGTCCGACATAGGCTTTGAAACCATCCAACTGATGTAGTTCAAACCGGTTTCATTTGAAAGACAATAATACGAAGAATCTTTTAAATTTTTAAAACAATGCATTAAATACATTCGGTTTATTAATTAAGTCAATTTCGACATTTTCCATACAAAAATTTTCAACATCTGTAAAGTCGACATCGCTCCTCGTAAATAAATTGAACAAAGAACATTGTGAAGATTACGCATGATACAAAACAAATCACTGATCTGTCATTCAAAACAGAGAGTTTTAACATAGTGAGTTTGTCTGTTTAAATATATGAGAAAAAAAATTATTAAACAAAAATATACGTATTACAAGTTTCATCTATGGATCAAATGCATATCGCGTTATGATAAGAGCCCAACAATTCAATCAATTCATTGTTGACATGTACGCCAAAATTGTAAGCGAGCGGCTTCTGTACATTCGTTTGAACAAAAAAAAATTACGTGTCGAAGTATATATTTATTTGCACGATGCAATTGAAAATTATGGAAACGCCGCCAACATTGGTCAAATATGCATACTTCCTGCATTTTATACTGGAAGCCCAAGACTTATGCATGAGTATGCTCAAGATGCTTTGACGTATGCTTTGAAGTATTTGACGTAGGCATACAGGCGATTGAATAGCAAAAGCGGAGTTTACCGCACGCTCATATTCTAATTTGGCTGAAAGAAAAAATCGTTCCAACTCAAATCGATAGTGTTATATTTGCTGAACTACCAAATCTACAAAAATATCCGATACTTTCTGACGTTGTCTGCAAGAACATGATTCACGGCCCACGCGGAGCATTGAATATGAATACGCCTTGCATGAAAGACGGCAATGCACGAAAAAATATCGACGCGATTGGATTAATGAAACTCAAACTGGTGAGGATGGTTATCCGAAATACAGACGACGAAAGCCGGACGATGGAGGATTCACCAACACTATTAAGTATAAAACATTGATATTGATATTGCCTAGTACATATGCAAATATGTAAACAGCAATGAAGCTGTATGCTGAATTCTTGGTTTCAGTATTCACGAATGATATCCAACTGTTCAACATCTTTCTGTTCATTTAGAAAACGGTCAACCTGTTTATTTTACTGAAAAAAAAAGCCGAAGAACAAGCAGCACAGCTTCAATAATAACCATCTGGATTACCACCACACATCTTAACTTCAAAAGTTGGTTCACCATAGCTGCTCATTCGCAACTAAGATCCACTTATATTGTGCAACGGAACAAGACTTGCTGTTAAAAAACGATCGCCACGTAGTTGATCGAAGCCACAATCCAAATCATAGCCGAAAAATCTTTGTTTACACACTTACCGAAAAAACTCAATATATCATTTGTCCGCTAGCATTAAGATAAAAAAGTTAATAAAAAACAAAATTTCCTTTTTTTCGAACAAATAAAAATAATGTATTTATTTTTTTAGTGTAGTGGCACACGCCGGGTATCCGCTAGTTTACTATATAGTATAATCCACGTATTACTATCGCGATATATACTACATTTTATAAATTTTATTAGAAAGTTTGTAACAAAACGACATTTTCGCGGCCAAGTAAGAAGATTTTCCGCTTACCAAGTTATAATGAGAACAACTTTATAATGATGCGATTTTATTTATTATAATAGAACTTTTCATGTGATTTTGGATTGCCTGCGCCTTTAACGGGATATTCATAACTTGAATAATCAAGCTTGCCGAGCTTTTTATATTTAACATTTTACAGCAAACTTTACGACGCAAGTTCATATTCTTTCATGAAGCCAAGGCACGAGAAATACCGCACATCCTATTTGATGATTTAAAAGAAAAAAGAAAACATTGAACATCTTTATCTAGTTGTATGCGCTCACATTTGTGCTCAAGTCGTTAGCATTCATTCACAGATAAATTGTAAACAAGATGACTTTAATCTCTAAACCAAGATTTCACCACATGTGAATTTATAAATCCAATTTGTTTACTTAATATTATATATATATATATATATATATATATATATATATATATATATATATATATATATATATATATATATAATATATATTAAGTAAATTTAATGATGCTCGATGTCAGATATTTTAGGGTTAAATAAGACTTATAAGTGGCGATGAATAGATCTTAATCTGCGATGTAAATTTCAATTCATTGGTGAAAATCTTTCAGAAAAAATCACATCTGATTAGCAATACTGGCTATTTAACATTGATTTATCTATTCTATGGATTATAAACACTGTATTATTTATTGAAGCACAGTAGAAATAGTTGATATAATCCATCGGAGACTTTTATATTTTTTATTTGACTTATAGTGTTTCTATCAACGCCCGAAGTCATGGGCGGGGACTGGAGGTGAGCGTCTCCGAATGAAGTCTCCCTAAACCAACGTCTACTTTTGTTTACTACGAAACATTTATTAGTTAAGTCCATAAAAATAAAAACTTAAAATAATACCTAAGAAGATTTTCCAATGATTAAAAATAAAATATTAACAAAAAATAATATTGTAGTTAAATGGAATATGCCCATAATTAAAAAAAGCAGCAGTTTATTTTAAAAAAATAATTATTTCAATAAATGAAGAAAATGAATTCAAAGATATTATTTTACTCCTTTTACGTAAACTGAATGATCTAAAGTTTGAGTTACAGTTATTCTTTTTTAAATCAGCATTGCATCCGATCTTCGTGCCCAAATTACTTTCATATTAATTTTAGATTAATGTCAATCAGAATGCGTTTTTATTTACCCATGCAGGTATTAGTATGTTTATGTGATTAAGCACATTTTTTCATACATTGAAAACGATTAAAGAAAACTCTCAGAATTATTTGATGATATTTTCTGAGAGTTTTCTTTAATCGTTTTCAATGTATGAAAAAATGTGCTTAATCACACAAATTACTTTCGTTTACAGTTTACAGTAATACGCCTGGTAATTAATTTGAGTTTTATAATTTTAGTATTGTAAACATTTTGAATTTTCAGTAGGGACGTATGATTATCTACCAAATGAGCGACGGCCGCGGCAAACGCGCTCTGCAACGCACTCAAAGGTTTAGCACCTAACCTCGTGCCAGGCGTCCGGCGTTTCCGCTTCCTTTCTACGAAAAACGAAAAGCCGCATAATAAAATGTAACCGGGGGCGTTGGGAGCTGCGGGGAAGGGGCGCGACGCCCGGCGGGAGGCGTGCGTTTTAATCAAAACCTTAATTAAAACCTAATGAGAAGATATTGTGTTTACACGACGCCGTGATGAGAAAATTGCTGCCGCCGCGCGCCCGGAGGGGGAGGGAGGGGTCGGCCCCTCGCAGGTGGGTGCTGCGCTTTTTTCATTTTGCTGCCGCAGGTGCAAAGCTTGTTTTTTGTTGATTCTTTTGCAGAGTATTGATTGTTTTTTGTTGCGGTGTTCTTAGTGCAAAGTGTTTCATTTTACTCTGCTGGCGTATCATGAGACTAAACATTGTTTTCAAAGAAAGATATTTTTATTTATTACAAGCCGGGTACAAGCCAAACCTTCGGTTTCGAAAGCGATCAACGAGAGAGTTTGAATACGTTGATTGTGTGTATTCACTCATTAGGCTATAGGGTATTCCTGTTACTGGAATATCAATCAATCACGTATTTGATATAGTCAGTAACCGCGTTTAGGGTCAATGAGGTTGAATCGATCAATTACCGGCAAATCTCATTAGGCTGTTTGTCTCGAGATCACAGTCCAAGGACAGGGAACTCGCCCGACAAGGCTTTGAAGAAGGTGGCGGAAGCTTCCGGTGTCCCCAGTATTGGGAGCACTAGACGATGTACTAAATTTGTATATGTGCCCAGAATTATGAAAGTGATCTATGTTATCTTTATCTTCTATCGAGATTTTAAATGATTTGCGTTTGAATAAATTTAAAAAATATTTATGTGTTGTGTAACATTGTTGTTAAGTTTTGAATTACTATTGAATAATGAAAATTTACTATGACTGTGAACTTTTGAGTGAACTCATACGCAAATTGGGTTTAGGCCTTTTTCAAAATTCAAATATGACACAAATGATTTATTATAGATCAATAAAAACCTATGGGATTTATTAAATTTGTCTTAATTAATTAATTACTTTTTTGAAAATAGAACTGTCAACTTTTCGACACTGGCACTATTAATATAATAGCAGATACCCGGCGCGTGCTACTACGCTAAATAAAGAAATAAAATAATATTTTATTTGTTCGAAAAAAAAAAGAAGGAAATTTTTTAATTTATTAACTTTTTTATCATAATGCTAGCGGATATACAATATAGTGAGTTTTTTGGTAGGTGTGTAAACATAAATATTTTTCGGCGTTCTGACCCATCTGAAATTTAGTGATTTCATCGTTTCGATTTGAAAGCTCGAACACTGTCGTGTCTAGCCTTTGTTAACATATTTGTATATGTACTGAATGGATTTCACGGAGTTGCAGTATTCCACATTGATATATGTTTTTGACAGTATTGGACTGTATGGAACAATCCATCTGTTATCAATGTCAATATCAAAGTTTCTTTTTTCTTAATTTAAAAGTGGTGGTGAATCCTCCATATTCTGTCTTTCGTCGTCTGTATTTCGGATATCCATCCTCACCAATTTGAGTTTCATTAATCAAATCGCGTGGATATCTTTTCATGCATTTGCCGTCTTTTATGCAAGGCGAATTCATATTCAATGCTCCGCATAGGCCGTGAATCATGTTCTTACAAACAACGTCAAAAAGTATCGGATCTTCATGTTGATTCGGTAGTTCAGCAAATATAACACTATCGATTTAAAATCGTGCTGTAATCCTCGCTTTTGCCATTTAATCGAATACATCTAGCATTGCACTTCGCCGTATGATTTTTTATCGTGAGATCCATGAGTTTTTGTTTGAAAACTCTATCTGTCAGATCGTGTCTGATTCGATGACTGACCAAGCGATAGCAAATCTTTGATTTCCGACCAAGCAGGATTGTACGTAAATGTGATGAAAAGATCCGGTCACAAATGAATGACAGTTCTGTGTCATGCAGCCTGCATTATACAATTTCATACTAATCTTAACAAACATCAAGATCATTTTTTTTTTGTTGGCAGCCTGCATATACGCGAAAATGTTACTGCTCCTTTTTTGAAAAGTATTCGCTACCGCAAAATGTTGAAACTTACAAAAGTTTCAACATTTTTCAAGTTTCCCATACAAATGGGAAATGTTGAAAATCTATTTGATTAAATAAACCGAATTTGATTATTAATTGTTATATTTAAGTGGCCTAAAACCACCTCAGTATTATTGGATTTCAAATGAAACCGGTTTGGGGCACATGGGTTTTAAAGCTTCGCGTATCAAATAACCGCCGGTTTTTGAGTTTGTGTTTTATATATATAGATTTGGATAATACTTCGCTTTATTTCAAAATTATGAAACGAGCATTAAAATGAGAAACGTTGCGCTCCCGCCTCCCGTCGTGCCCCGGGCCCCCCGGGAGCAGAGTGCTAAACCGTGTCGCCCCACTCCCTGCCGCGGGGGGCACTGATAATCCTTTTGTCAAATTTTGGACCTACACATTGCCAAGGTGAAAGAATCGCCGTGATGTGGTGCGCTAGTTGGCGCACGGTGCGGTCCCGTTGCGTTTTATTGAAACATTCTATTTTATGGATTCATAACTTTAACAGTGGAATCTGATAAATTTATTTTTACTGATGAGAAATTTGATTATCGAATATTTTTTTACATATGCAACAAAGCACAAGCAGTATATCTGATAAAATAGCATGTTTTGTGATTTAAAAAATTTAGATTTACAATCGAATATATAATTTTATTTTACTTATATTTATTGAGCTCTGTCGCATTATGAAAAAGCTCAATAAGTTATGCTTATTAATTAAAAAAATCACATGAGTAATGTTTTAACTAACCAATTACATACTTTTACAAATAATATAATATATGTACTATTTTTCCTGGAGGTATCACTATTGGTTGTTTTTAAATGCAATTATTTTTTTCTAGAGAACATGATATCTAATAATATGAAAACGAGGACATAATAGTATCAAGCCTCGGCCAGGGCTGGTCGGGGAGTACAGTGCAGTGTAACTAACCCCCCCCCCCCCCTCCCCCGAGTGCAGTTTAAAGCGCTCCACAGACGATGCGATAAATTACCTTGTTGACCCGACAAGTTGTACCGTGTTTAGCGAATATCGGCAGTTTTTGTGAGATTTCGCTGATAAATCTAGGCTTCGCCGTTGCCGCCGCAACCGAGCCAAACCGGTTCACTAAATCTAGAATATTACACGGCATTTTATAAATATTAAATTATATATAAGTTCGAATATCACCTGCAGACAAAACTGCTGTTCGAGCGCGGCCATCTTTCATTTGGGAATTGCCGCGATGACCGCGCTTGAACAGACGACCAAGCATCGCTCATAGCCCCTCACCGCAAGGGTTGCAAGCAGAAATAAATATCGATTAGCAAAATTGAAAAAATGTATAAAAATTTATCCACGTATCAAATAAATATTTTCGCATTACATGCGTAAGGAAAAAAATTCAAGTACGCTTTGAACCATTATTAAGTTCCATATTGTGTAATATTCTAGATTTAGTGACATTTGTAAACATTGGCGGAATACGCGCCTCTGCCGTCTGTCAACCCTCTGATTGTACTCGGTCGCGGGGGCACTGGCGATGCCTCGATTTATCAGCAAAATCTCATAAAAACTGCCGATATTCGCTACACACGGTACAACTTGTCGGGTCAACTAGGCAATTTATCGCATCGTGTGTGGAGCGTTTAAAGCTTTAACCTGCAAATTCAAATTGATTAAGGCTTTAAACAAATTCTACCAACCTGTATCCAAGGAGGTGAAGCCTTATCCGACAGACTCATTACACACACACACACATATATATACATATATATATATATATATATATATATATATATGTGTATATATATATATATATATATATATATATATATATATATATATATATATATATATATATATATATATATATATATTCAATTTGTATTATTTTCTTCACATTGATGTCAAGCTTTATCTTGACATAGATAAAAACTACAAAAGACCGCAACAGTCTCAAACGGAAGTACGAGTATTCTACAAACCGCAATTCGTAAATTGCTTCCATTTTCACCAATAAGACAGTAACAGAACATAAAACTAATTAAAGGAAATTTCCCTACGAAATAAACAAGACACAGGGCCGCGACCTCCCTGGCCACCACGACCGCGTTTGCTGGCCTGCCAATTAAAACTACAAGGAGATGTTGCAGAGGGAAACGCACGAGGGCGAGCGGGCCAGCAATGGACCAATAAGGGAGTATTAATTATATATTATATATAGTACATATTGTGACGTTTCCCCACCTCTCAAGGTCTAAACCTAGGAGGCTAGAGATCCGCACACGAGTCTTTATCGATTTCTAGTGAAGCTAAGAAATGATTTTGACTCTACCGTAACTTAAATGGCTAAACCTCCTAAAGTAAAACACTAACTAATGACTCCCTTGAAGATGTCACGTATAACCTAACCTGACCCAAGATTAATAACAACTATAACTCTTAAAATTAAAATGTAGACTTGTTTGTTTAAATTTTCTTTGCAATCCCGTGAGGTTAAAGTAGAAGAGAGAAGGTCGGTAACAGACCGCCTACCCCTACCTACTAAAAATTGCCGCCTAGAGAATTAATGGATTTAATACTCGCCACCCCTAGGGAATCTCTCCGAACAGAACAACTTAAGGTTGGATTGTCAAGAGAGGCCCTGCGATCCATATCTCCACCAAAACGTGAAGCTAATTTCTGCGTTCAAATTTCAACTGAAAGGCGAAACCTTTAGTCCAATATTTAACTGGAAGACGAGCACGATTCTATCTTATTTAAACAGTCAAATCCGACCGAAGAGTTGAAAATGCTTTTCGTCGAATACAGGAACCGTGTAGAATACTAGTCGCTAATAGCAACTTTCTCGTTCTGATGAATACGATGTATTGAATTAAAGATGCGGGCTGCAAAGCAGAGTTCCGATATGATGCGCCTCGTGTTATGCAAGCAGAGAACACGACGATTTAAATATGATGAGCAAGATTGCCTTTAGAGCAGTTGTCGCTTTCTGGAACGTTGGACGACTAAAGGTCGTTGATGACTGTCTGGATCAAGGGGAATTAGCCCTTCAGCAATCAGCTTCTGTCTTGCGTTAATTTATATGTCTTGACGCTGCGTTTAAAGCTCAAAACCCTTCCTGTATTCTCTGAATCGCTTCAACCTCTCCGTTTACTATTTCCTATTGGTTAGTACCTAGTTTGGGTACGGTGACTCGGAACGTCCACGACTTTATCGGAAATCAATTTCTGCCTCTCCTCGGCCAATAGACTTGCATCTACACCGGTCTGAATTGGGAGATTACACCCTTTGTTTTCATCTGCAGCTCAGACTCATCCGTGAAATCGGACTCCAGACACAATCGTTTGTCAGCCGTCTTACAAAACACGCGTTTCAAGCGATAATTCAGATCCGACAAAACCGAGTTTGCTTCAATTCTGTTAATTGTTATGTTTAGGAGATTATTGAGCATGTAGGCTCCTTCTAGGCTACAAGATACTAAATCATACAACTATAACTACAGATAGGCGGACTAACTACTTAATTAAATACCTTATAATTCTAATATATTAATAATACACCCTCTGGAACTGTACTGCCTAACCTAACCAAACTTGACTCTTATACCTCTACTAATAAACCTCATAACTCGATACTATCTCCTAATAAACCACTATGAATCTTATTATAAGCATATTTGATATACCACGCTTGATCTAGTAAACTCTATAATAAATCTATCTAGAATTTAAAATACCCACCAAAATATATAATATATCTTCAATAACTCTCTGAGTACGTCCTAAATAGTTAAAACCCAATCGTAAATAATATAAGTTCGACTTATATTACCTGTAAACCAAACAAATCATCCTCCTCACGCGCCGATATCCTAATATACCGTTTCATTAGATACTGCTTATGACGCGTCCGCCGATATATTATGTCCAATAGATGATCCGATGCACAAAATATTCACGTTTAAAACTCCCAATCGTAATTTCAAATTCGAAAATTCAAACTACCTCTGGCACTTTGATGACAGTTGTTTATAAACAACCAAGATGGCGTCGACGACGGCCGTTCTATATTGCTACTTTCGCTAGCTCAAAATTACGTACACTTCCGAACAACGTACGCGAAAGAACCAAGATGGCAACCTCCGATTTACCGTCAAGGCAAACAAAATAATTATATTTATTATAACTAATCTCAAATAAATTCCGTTTAACTTAACACTATTTGAGTACGCCCTGTAAAAACAAAACATATTGCACCAAACACCATTTGAAACAACCAAAATCGGGAAACAATTCATCTGGAATATCGGGAATCGAACCTGCATAATCCTCAAACAAACATTTCCGATTCTGTCCAAGTATAGAACTAACGTGGTTACGATAATTTAAATGGCTGACGGGTACGATTTGCAACTTAATAAAAATGAAGTAATTATATGTCTGCATATAGGGAATCGAACCTTCTGATAATACAAGACAATTAACACCGAAATACACGATACATTTATTATATTTCGGTAAACAACACGCAGCGTAAGGGGATTTAATTTCATAAAATCTTATATGTACTCGACAATTACCAAAGGTAATCTGCAAAATATAAATTTACCAAACATTACCACATAAAAACGATATTAATCCACATGATTTAAATACTCTCAATTAGCAATGCCAATAGTCTTACTAGATAATAATCAAAGGAACGCCGGGCAATTATCTATCATGGCCGCAGGTGCTCGGCACTCCCGGATTCAATTTTAATGACGTAAATAAATAAAAAAGTTCGACAAATCTGGAGTTCCTCGGTGATTAATCCTATCCTAGTATCACAAATTCACGCCGGCTCTCAAGATCTGGATGGCATGCATAAAACCGCGTTTCGCAATGTACACCAACTTCAGCGACATTTTTGAACGAGAGACTCTTACCTGAAATATTAAAAGGAGAAAGATCGATTAGTCACTCAATAACACAATCCACACTCGCCAACGTGAGATTTATTCCGAAATAATCCCTCAATTTAATTTAACATAATACTAGTACATGAATATTATAAAATTCAATTTCGCCATCTCAAACGCACACGGCTTGCGTAATTATTTCGAGGTAACACTCCTACAGATCGGTAGGATCCGTATAAATACTAAGTATTGACAAATATAAATTAGGTTAAAAAAGAATCCTTATATCTCTCGGCGTTTGACCTCACAGACTCTATCATTTAGTTTAAAATTCAAACAAAGTAATTTTTACGGCTAAAAAACACAAGCAATCGAACTTCCTTCCTTTCCCTTACGCGTCTCTCTCTGTGGCCTACTTTTAATCTCCAATGTCCGGTCCCGGATATCCTAATTATTCAAAATATCGTTAAGATCTCGCGCCCTTTGTTCTAAACCATAGGTTCTCAACGGGGGCGGTACCGCCCCCCAGTGGGCGCTAGAGCTTTCCAAGGGGGCGGTGGCGGGTCCATGGGAAAATGGGGGGCGTTTTAAAGTTTACGGAGGGCGAAAAAAATATTTTATCTAGCCTTCAAAAATGTGTTTTTCGTATTATTATGGCCTAAATTTCAACTACTGAAATCTCAACCTAGTTTTATAATAACAAGATAGGGATCAAAACAATTTAAATTAAAAAAATGTCACTTTATTTGTTTATGTCGAAAGTTGATTTTTTTACAGAATATTAAAAAAAAACTATAAATTATATTTATCTATTTTTTATTATTTGATTAACGTCCATTTTCAGGGTAAAATAAAATCTTGAAGATGTTGAAAAATTGGATAAAATGACAACTTTCAAAACCAAAGATTGTTAAAGATATTTAAATTTTTAATTTTCAAACTAATCCTAACAGGAGGGTTTATAATTAATCTTTTAATTCCAATTGAAAAAAAGAGTCATAAATGTTTAGGATTCTTGGAACAGGAACATCGCGAAACTCCAATCCCTAAACTTCAATCGGAAAAACACATATTTATCATATTAAAAGTAAATTATAAGAAATGAAAAAAAAATTGTAGTAGAAGAAAGAATGTATATAACTTTCTGCATTTAAATTTTTTTGATTGGTGCAGTCGATTTTTCACAATAGGTACAAGCAAATGGTCAAAAAACTCGAATATGCGACTTTACCCCTTAAAAGTTTTTGTATGCTTGGTCAGTGATCAATACTCGTGCGTGGTAAAATAAAGTGGCCATTAAAAAGTTAATGTGTTTGTTAGCGACCAGATCAGAAGTTAAACTCTATTAGAAATAGATATAACTGAACACATTGTATGCGGGCGCGGAACTGTGGGTGGGGCGGGCGTTTTTCGCGACATTTCGCGCGAACATATTTATATGCGACCCGCGCTCTAGTACTAGTCGACCAAAGATGACTTAACATGCGACCCGCAAACAATGTGTTAATAAATAATATACAGAAATAAAATTGGTATAATTATAACTATTATGTCAAAGGGGGCCTTTTGAATTTTTTTTCTTGTCAAGGGGGCGGTGGTCAATAAAAGGTTGAGAGCCTCTGTTCTAAACTGTCACATTGTGACGTCATCCGCTCTCGCGTATTTCGCAAAAATCGATATTTGAAGTGCGGGGCGAGGGGTAACGCGTGACGTCATCTGCGCCTGCGACGAGCCGACTCTCCGCGCGTGCACACCACTCGCTGTGTCATCTGCTCGTAAACAATTACAAGGTCAAACGGCGAAATATTAAGAAAGTAAATACTTTCTTTAAATAGGATAATCTATTAACCGTGAGATAAACTTAGATTATCTCAATATGTTAAATTTATATATGGGATGAAAAACATCATCAACAGGTGCACAGGAAGTATCGAATCGCATATGGATAACTCATCAGAAACACCCAAAGCGATGCTCGTTAAGTTTAAAATTGTAACATTAAAATTACACTGACTTAGATGAAAATATACCAGTTGTATTTGGTATATAATCATTTCTATCTACCGACTGTCCGTGATTTTGGATTGATTGAAATGAAAATCCTTGAGTAGTACCAAAAATATAGATAAATATTTATAATACTTCCATTATAAACTATGTACTAAAAGGCCAAAAACTGGCTGCGCTAATCTTTTAAACCATCGAACCGATGTGCCCCAAACCGGTTTCATTTGAAAGCCAATAATACTGAAGTGACTTTAGGCTATTTAAATTAAACAATTCATAATCAA
The DNA here is from genome assembly GCA_022113835.1 of Atopsyche davidsoni. Classification (NCBI taxonomy): domain Eukaryota; kingdom Metazoa; phylum Arthropoda; class Insecta; order Trichoptera; family Hydrobiosidae; genus Atopsyche; species Atopsyche davidsoni. The sequence goes on from JAILWY010000013.1 coordinate 16,901,235, forward strand.
ATTCGGTTTATTGAATGAATTCGCTTTGCACGAAAAGATATCCATGCGATTTGATAAATGAAACTCAAACTAATGAGGATGGATATCCGAAATACAGACGACGAAAGCCAGAAGATAGAGGATTCACCACCACCATTAAATTAAGAAACGTTGATATACGTATATATTTTCCATACAGTCCAATACTGTCAAAAACATACATCAATGTGGAATACTGCAACTCCGTGAAATCCATTCAGTACATATGCAAATATGTTAACAAAGGCAGTGACATGGCAGTGTTCGAGCTTTCAAATCGAAACGATGAAATCATTCAATTTCAGAAGGGTCAGAACGCTGAAAAATCTTTATGATTACACACCTACCGAAGAAACTCACTACATTGTTTATCCGCTAGCAATAAGATAAAAAAAATAATAAATAAACAATTTTTTTTTAAACAAATAAAAAAGTATTTTATTTCTTTATTTAGCGTGGTAGAACGCGCCGGGTATCCGCTAGTAATATACGAGTATAAACAAAAAAGAAATACAATCTATTTTGTTAAGCTTGTGAATTTAATAAACCTTAATCAGATAAATATATATATATATATATATATATATATATATATATATATATATATATATATACATTTATTATAAATATATACATTTATATATAAATATGTTTATATGTATATCTATGTATATATTTATTTATAAATATGTATATATGTATATCTATATATATAAAACACAAAAGATGTTTCTATGTCCGTTCTAGGCTTTGAAACCATCTAACCGATGTGCCCCAAACCGGTTTCATTTGAAAGGCAATAATACGAAGAATCTTTGAGACTATAAATCAATGCATTAAATCGTTCGGTGTATTAATTAAGTCAATTTTCGACATTTTCCATACAAAAATTTTCAACATCTGTAAAGTCGACACCGTTCCTCGCAAAAAATTTGAAAAAAGAACATTTTGAAGATCGCGCATAGTACGGGCTTTCAAAACAAAATCAATATTTGTCATTAACAACAGAGAGTTTTATCATTTGTGGTTATCAAATATATATATATATATATATATATATATCAAAAAATGCCACCGAAAAGAGCTGCAATTGGAAAAAATACAGCAGATGCGAAACGAAAAAGAGCCTAAAGAGCAGCCGAAACTGCCGGAAAACGAAAAGTGCGTACAGAGTCAAATAGGTTGAGAGAGCGGCAATCAAGAGCTGTAGAAACACCAGAACAACATGAAGCATGTCTAGAACAAGTTCGAATCAGAGCTTCTACAGCAAGAGCTGCTGAAACTCCTCAACAACATGAAAACAGGCTTAAAGTTAATCAGATACGAGTGGCATAATCGATATAAAGAATCGATTTTCAGTTGGCGGCATTCAATTATGACAAAGACTGCAACTACAGTAATCATCCGAATGTTGAAATTGGGCCGATGAGCACTATTTGTTTGTACCGTCACGCAATGAAATTTCAAAGGAATCACCCGTCATGTGTTGTTCGAATGGTAACTTTCTGGCAACACAGCGTTGTCCAAGCATTTTTTGGAAAACATTCGGAGATAAAATTCCTGGTGAGGATGGATATCTGAAATACAGACGACGAAAGCCAGAAGATGGAGGATTCACCACCACCATTAAAGTAAGAAAGTTGATATTAATATTGAAGAGTATGTACTCTTCAATATTAATATCAACTTTCCAACTTTCCAACTATCAACTAATGCAAATATGCTGTCTGCTGAATTCTTGGTTTCAGTATTCAGAAACGATATCCAACTGTCCAACATCTTGCGGTTCATTTAGAAAACGGTCAACGTGTTTATTTTACTGAAAAAAATGCTGAAGAATGAGCAGCACAGCTACAATAATTTTAAGAAAACATTGCTGTATACAGGGTTAAGCACTCGATGTGTAGCCTATTCAAAAGGCCATAAATTCGGTTTGGAAAATGATTTTTATTTATTTCAACTACGAATGTGTGAAAATTATCAACAATTCAGAATCAATTCACTTTGTTTCAATATGACCATCTTTTGCCTTGATTATGGCCTTGAGACGGTCAAAAAACGAATCGCAAGCTGCCCGAATGTGATTTGCCGGTATTTAGGCCCACTCACGGACTATGGCTTTCTTCAGCGTCTCGAGGCTGGTGTATTTTTTAACTCTGACATTTTTCTCCAAAATGGCACAGAGAGAATAATCCATTGGATTCGCGTCTGGTGAATTCGAGAGCCATTGTATGGACGAAATGAAGTTCGGAACGTTGTTTTTCAGCCATTCTTGGCTCACTCGCACTTTGTGAGACGGTGCCGAGTCTTGTTGAAAGGTCCATGGTCTGTGACCGAAATGTTTGTCTGCCCACGGCATCAAAGCAGCCTCCAGAACACTTTCCCGATAATATGTCGCATTTACTTTGACACCAGGCTCAATGAAAACGATTGGAGAGCGCCCATCCGCGGTTACAGCGGCCTAAACCATTATTTGTGGCGGGTGCTGCTTTCTGGTGACCAACCGATGGCTCAAATTCTCGTATGAACGTTGGGTTAAGTAAACCCTATCATTTTGAGAGTTTACAAATTGCTCAATTGGGAAATTTTTCTCGTCAGAAAACACGATGTTCGGAAATTGACCGCTTTCGGCTAAGCGAAGCAACTCCTTCGCTCTCTCAAGTCTAACTTGTTGCTGCTTCGGTGTAAGATCATGCGCATTTTGGAACTTGTAAGGCTTGACCTTAAGCTCATTTTTCAATATGCGTCGGATGCTGCGATTGGATATTTTTAGTTCTTTAGCCATTTGATTGGCACTTCGTCGTGGATTTCGCTCAAGTCGCTTCTTCACTTTTCGAACCATCTCAGGTGACGTTGCAGTCTTTTGATGACCACCTCCATGGCGTTTTGCGATGCTACCAGTATCATTATAACGAGTTATGGTGCGATAAATAAAATTTTTATTCACTTCGAGGTGTTTGAGCTCACGAACAATCGCTGCTTGTGATTATCCAGCTAAATATAAAGCAATCACACTATTACGTTTGAATTCCATCGCTTATAACTTTTTTTTGCGTTCACTTTTGGCAAAATGCTTTTCCACACTTGTAAACGATACTCAGAACTGTCAGTTAGCAAATTTATTAATAGCTGTTGCTAGTGTTACAGCTGCGACAACGGTCTAAAGTTGGCTACACTTCGAGTGCCCAACCCTGTAAGAAAGTTCCAAAATAGATTTAACTATCCAATAGAGTTTTTAACTCTTTGAAACCATCTGGAGTGCCACCACACATCATAATTTTAAAAGTTGGTTCACCATAAAAAACTATGGCCACGTAGTTAATCGAAGTCACAATCAAAATCAATATATTGTTTATCCGCTAGCATTAAGATAATTAAGTCAATATAAAACAAAAATTCCTTTTTTTCGAACACATAAAATAAATGTATTTCTTTTTTTAGCGTAGTAGAACACGCCGGGTATCCACTAGTAAATATATATAAATATATATATATATAAATATATATATAAATATATATATAAATATATATAAATATAAATATATATATATATATACTTATATATATATATATATTAGGGTGTCCCTTATATGACAAAAAAAATTTTTTTTTCAAATTTCGAAATGGGTACCCTCTACTTTTTTTAGTAATGCTATAAGAGTCTTAAATATAAAATTTCATCTTTCTAGCATAATTGCAACCAGTGCCGACCGAGCTTCAAAGTTTAGTAAAAAACGTGTTTTGTCTTGATATTTCGGTCTGGTATAAAATCATTATAAATGCAATAAATTAAGTAAATAATAGTAAAAATTCAATAAGATGAACATTAATCTTTAATCAAAAACATAAAGTAATAACAATCAGTCAGGGTAACTTTTTTTTAGAGTTGTTTTTTTACAGTCCGGATACAATTTTCGATGTTCCTGGACACAGCGCAGCAAGAACTGTTTTTGTTCTTCTTCAGCCGTGATAAGTCCGTTAAAATCTTGCATCATTTTAACAGCCCTTTCAGCAGTATCATTCACAACTCTCAAATAACTTATTTTTCTTTTAGCTTCCAGAAAAGCAGCATTATTATTCCAGGAAGATACATCTTCCTTTAGAAAACTGTCGTCGATCTGCAGTCGTGATAAAAATTGTTTGCTCTTTTCCGATACGAAATTATGCAGTGTTTTGCCTGGAAAAAAAAGGAAAATAAGATAAATAACAAATAAATCTACAACAATTTAAATATATCACAAAAAGTCAATTAAACTTACCAAACAACCTTTGGGGCAGTTCTTCCTTTGACGGGTCATAGCGTTTGCTAAAATCTGAGGTTTTGTCCCGGTTGAAGTTGGCAATCATTTTCTTTTTAGTTTGGTTATCAACTTCATCATCAAACAGTGATAGAATAACTGTCTCTTCACATAAATACCACAAGTGATGGCTAAACTTGCTTATAGAAGCATTAGAAATTGTTGCGTCAACTTTTTCGTACTCTTTTAACATCTTCAAGAAGCGCAAATCTTGGTTAGGTGCTTTGATCGCCACTGTACATTCGAGCCAAGGTTTAACATACAACACCACGACAAATAAGCAAACATCTTGTAGAGCCTTTTTGTCCTTCGCAGTTATTCTGCATTGTGACTGAAGTAAACATATTTTTAAAGAATAGATCGCTCTCGCCATCCAGCGAGCCTGATGCATTGCTCCGGGGGGCCTTAGTTTTAATTTTTCCTCTGTGTCTCCTCCCAAAAATATTACGCACAGTTCGACCAATTCGCGGTAGTCATCTCTTACATAACCTTTGTCTAATTCTGCCTTATAAAATATTAACAAAGCTTGAATGTCTGTCTCGGCAACACGTTGTTTTACGAAATTAAGAGATGGTTCAATGTTACTAGCGTCGATGTTTTTCAATTTTCTCTGAACTTTTTAAGCATTGGAATATCTGGGCTACTAGTAATTTGCTTAATTTTGCTTTCAAAGACAGCTTTTAGGACTAATTCATAAACATGATGACGACAGGTGAAAAGCAGAAATTCACTTCCTAAAGTTTGCTCCAAAATAGCACAAGCTCCATTAATATGGCCAGTATTGGAAGCTGTTGTGTCGCAGCACATTATTTGTACTTTATCGTGAAGGTTCCAGTCAAAAAGAGCTGTTGAGACAGCCTTACCTTGATGTTTTCCAGAAGAATGTTCTAGTTTCGGCACTGCAAGAAGCTGTTCCTTATCGTCAAACGAAGCAATAACTGGCAAGCGTTCTTCTTTAGAACTTTGTACATCCAACCTGGGTAATAGTTTTCCATCCCAATGGACTGTGACTACGTCGGGTACATTGTTTTGGAAGTCAGATTTTAATGCTTCTGCCCTTGATTTTCTAGTTTCAGCAGCTAGTGATTATCTTTGTCTTACAACCCTTTCCTCATCTTCCATTCGTCGTTGTTTAGATCTATCTTCTTTTTCCGCCAATTTTTTATCAACACCACCTAAGCATCCCGGTCGATCTGGCTCTCTCTGTTTCATTAAAAATAATTTATCTTCCTCTATTTTCATTCTCTCAAAAGCATCAGCATGTGCAATATCAAACAAATTATCAAGATCAATTTTGAAATTGTTCTCACGGCTCTTAAACGTAACCTGAGTTTTCTTACAATTTTTTGCATCTCTCTCCAAACATGATATAAATCAACAATTTTCTTCACGCAGTTAGGAAATGCCCCTGTTGGAATTCTTGCTTTTTCCCAATATATGATGCACTCCCTAATCACAAGATTTGTACTTTCACTAACAGTCAGTTTAACCTCAAGAATATTGTAAAATAGGACCGAGAGAAATTGTCGATTAGATGGTAATTTTGCACCATTTATTTGATATCTAGGCAAACCGATAAGGAAGTTATTTTGTTTAACACTCCGTAATTCCACCGACATGTCAACGCACTAAACAATGAAGCACTACTAATCTCAAAAATCACGTATGAAATGACAAATAAAACATGCAGTTACAAGTCACAGCGCAGTACTTACGCAACTTGTATGGACAAGTTAAAATCGCAAGTCGGCACGGGTTATCGTTTATAAATCGAACTAATATTTTTTTCTAGACAATATAGGGTTATTACTAAACTTTTAAGAAGGTACGCGTAAAAAAATATCGAACTTGAAATTTAAGGGACACCCTTAAATTTTACATATATAATATGTATATACATTGTATATACATATTATATATGTAAAACAACAATTACTAGCATAATATTTTTTTTTAATCTTAGCTTAACTTTTATTTTTTGAAATACGTTTATGTATTATCACTGAAATGTAAATATCTCATCTGAAGGCTTTAAGCTACGTACAATTATTTTCATCCATATTTCACACGGACTTTAATCCTGAAAATTAATGAGAAAATCCGTAATCCTAAGACGTATATTTAAGGATATTATGTAGATAACGCGCTAACGCACTCATTAAGACAATACTCGTATTTGCTATACGACGAATTCCCTACCTTTAGGATCCTTTCCAGGGATGAAGAAAATCTCATTATGATAATCTGACTTTATTCGCTCTTCCTCATCCTCAAATGTCCCCGCCTTGTCTCTTGTAGAATTCCGCTTCGCATATATATTTTATATGAATACAATTTAATATTTTACAATTTAAAGGTGCGTTTTTAACGAACTAAAAACTAGAGACATTGAATAGCGGTTATCACTATAACATTAAAATATTTCATATAAAAACAACTATTTGCGTTTTTTATTACAATAATGATAAAAACAGCAAATATCCTAATTTGAAAGAGCTAGTAACAGTTTTGGTACATATATCGGATAACCATAAGGTTGTTTTATTACGCAAATAGGTATTCGATCGTACTCCGGAGCTCTCTGAAATGGTATATGATAAAGCGGTAGGTTGATGGCTTCGCCTCTTACGTCACGCCAATTCCAAGTTTCGAACAAAGTGGCAATCATTATACCGTTTGATCTTTCTTAAGACAAAATTTATCAGACTTCTAACTATTTGTGTAATCTGTTGGTGACAGAGGTTTTATTGAATTCTAACGGATTTGCAAATGGCCATTGTCATTATCAAATATGGGGATTGTAATATTTCTTCTTAGGGTTAAAGTATGTGTTGCATTTCATTTTTTTAATTCAATTATAGGTTTTTTACTTTAACAATGAAAACGAATAACAGATAGCAATAGTTAAAAAAACAATATTTAAAAGCTTCGCATATCGACTGGAGCAATGTTTGCAGCCCGGGACACGAACGTTTGTAATTCTGTAAATTAAATTAAAACATACGTGCATCTATCAGAACGATCGACTTTTCATTTTTAATTAGGTTTTATTACTATTTGTTCATAAATCTTTGTTCTATATCTTTTGGGTAATCTCGAATTCCGAGGTTATTTGATTTATATGGTAATTAAAACTAAGCTGTCATTCAGAGCTCTGACTCGATTAGGCAGCGGCAGGCCTGAATCGGTAACAGTCAGGGGCGCCGGGCGGGTCCTGCCGGCCGCGGCTGCCTACTGAGCCGCCCCTGCCCCTGCGTGTGTCGCGACCTGGTGCAACACGTTGGGATCTTTTGCGTGTTATTATTTAAATAATTCAATGACAGCAATTATTTTTATCATAAAATTTCAATAAAATAATGATGATGATAATGTAAAATATCAGACATTTAAATTAATGTAGACAACAAAAGTTAAAGAAATAATAAATAGTACCCTTTTCATTTTAATTTTCAACCCTCTATTAATAGATATAAAATCGTTTATTATTATGTGATTTTTCAAATAAATTTAATCTATAATCATAATTTCTTCATAAATTCACATTGATATGAAATTTGAAAAATTTAAAATGTAACGTAACTCGATCAAATAAAAAAAAACGATATCTCAAATGGCACAATCCTATTATTAGCCATTGTCAGTTTCAACTTTCGTTTTTCTTGAAATAGTGTGTAATTGTTAAAGGAGCTTTTCTTTACGGTTGCTTTAACAAAAGGTAACCAATTTGCCGTAATTCATCTGACAAATATATCGGTAGAAGCCTGTCGTTTCTGTCTTTTCGAGGCCCAGGTTAAAGCGGTTCATTAATTAACCTTTACATCCATACGTGTTTAAGAAAATATGGGATTGTTTTTAAAAATCTGCAGGATTGCAAGTTCGCAGACCTGAAGAAGTAAAAGTCACACGCTACTCGAAACCTTATCGAATGTCTAAAGATCTCAATAGAAAATATTTGGAAAGCACTGAGCTGCTCGACAGCTTGGTAGCTCCCCCGCTGACAGCTCGGCGCCACCCCAGCCCGGCTGTTGACATTCCGGTTTTGAATTTTAATATATCTCTAATCTTATTAATTTAGACGCTTATCTCATTACTTGCTTACAGTTTAAAATGTAACAAAGATAAATAATTTTTTTTAATTTTCTATAAAAATAAAGACCATGATTATTAAATTAAAATTAGCACTAAAGATTTGAAAAAGTCACAAAGTTGCTTTGTATTTCTTAACTCGATTGATGGTTTTGTTAAAAAATTTATTCAGATTATTCAGAAAAGCATATTCAGAAACGACAAAACACTTGCAACTATTTTTTTACAAAAAAATCAGAATTCATATTTTATGTTTAAATAATGGGCTGTAAAAGGAATATTTTTTAAAAGTATTTGTATTAATTTCTTGAAATTATATGCTTATGCACATACACTATATGTATAAATGCGAATAGTATTCAATTTATTAACATCACATCACAAAGAATGATGGGTTTTATTATAAACTTTAAGACCAACTGATCCTTGATTTACCGGGGGTTTTGGGTAATAACCGAGTAGTTCACGACAAACTAAACAAGTTGTTAAATCCAAGGCACTGAACCTTCATTTCATATTGATTGTCGAGTGAAAAGGATTGCAGCGAGGGTTTACTCGAATGCCTGATTGAATAACAATGCTTGTTTATTTGACTGAACGTCAATTAGCATTTGATCGATCGTCTCTTTGCTTTCGGGAGAGTCTTCAAGACTTATGGACTAATTTGATTGGATTTTTGCAAACGAAAATAAATGTTGTGATTTTCTGGGAATAAAAGGTTTTGTTAATTTACCAGTTATCTTGTTCCTGCCTCTTTCTTAGTTTTACTGTTTATATAATTACCATCATGATTAGTCGTCGTATTTTTATTTGCTAAAATTGCAGCTATTCCTAGGGTTTACTTACTGGGCTCAGCTTGCACTTCATATCAGTCTTAAAGTCATCAACAAAGATATCTCAGTAAACATACCACGATTTAATATTCAATGCTCTTGACCGACTCTCACTATATATTTATATATATATATAAATATATATATATATATATATATATATATATATATATATATATATATATATATATATATATATATATATATATATATATATATATATATATATTAGCTGTACAAATAAGTTTTCAAGGATTTCAAGAGATCACGTTACTAGTATTAAATCGAAACGGACATTGTTGCAACTAACATCATTTTATAACCCCACCATTAGACTTTCTTTTTCATTATGTGTCATTTCGCTGAAGTGGAAACAACTTAGATTTTGTGTGCTCCGAATATATCAACTTTTGTGCCAACAAAACACAATTTGCGGAAAAGCTTACTTTTCTGCTTCCATTTGAAGAAAAGTGCAGTTGAAGGCCATCGAATGCTGCAAGTAGTTTACGAGAAATATGCTTCATCGATTTCCATGTGTAAATTTTGGTATAAAAGTTTTAGAGGTGGTGATTTAATACCAATGATAAAGAGCGCGAAGGGCGGCCAGAAAAGTTTGAGGGTGCCAAATTGGAGGCTATATTGGATGAAAACTCGTGCCGAACGCAAGAAGAACTCGCAAAAACATTGGGAGTGACTCAACAAGCCATATCCGTTTGTTTAAAATGCATCGAAATGGTCCAAAAGGTAGGATATTGGATGCCGTATGAATTGAAGACGAGAGACGTCAACGCCGTTTTTTTATTTGCTCCAATGGCAAAAAAGAAAGGGTTTTTGCATCGTATTGTGACTGGTGACAAACAATGGGTTCAATACGATAACCCCAAGCGCAAAAAAATATGGGGAATGCCTGGACATACGCCAAAATCGATGCCAAAGCTGAATATTCATGGTGAAAAGGTCATGCTCTGTATTTGGTGAGACAAATTGGGCGTGGTGTACTATGACCTGCTACCACTAAGTGAAACCATCACAGGGTAACTTTACCAAACTCAATTGATGCGTTTGAGCCGAGCACTGCAGAAAAACAGCCACAATACGAGGAGAGGCACGACAAGGTAATTTTGCAACATGACAACGCTCGGCCACATGTCAAAACATACCTTGAAACGCTGAAATGGGAAGTTCTACCCCACCTGCTATATAGCCCAGATATTGTTTCTTCCGACTACCATTTGTTTTTGTCGATGACGCAGGCTCTTAAGGGTCAGTACTTCCGCTTATTTGAAGAAGTCCAAAATTGGATCGATTCATGGATTGCATCAAAAGACACATCGGTTTTTCGAGATGGTATCCGAAAATTGCCAGAAAGATGGGAAAAAGTAGTGGCTAGCGATGGACAATACTTTGAAAAATAAACTTTTACAATAAATCGTCAAACTTTAAAAAAAAATCCTTGAAAATTTATTTGTACAGCTAATAAATATATATATATATATATACATTTATATATAAAATTAAGAGTATTTAAAAAAGTTACATAAATTATATTTTGATTCTAAAATATAAAGAAAAAACATCGGTTTAAAAAACAATTTAGAAAAAAATATATATATATATGTAAAGCAATTATATTGCTTTAAGATTATGTGCCAGCGAAACTCTGTTGGCCGACGCTGAACGTCCTTATGTTTACTGTTTTATCGGCCATCGGCTGACGGCTGAATAAAAACCAGAGTCGGCTGTCATTCATTGTGGGTAGAAAGATATTAGTAATAATTTGAGTTAAAGTGAAGTGAAGTGGACGATAGACTTAAAATTGTCGTTTATTTACAATTTTAGGTAAGATAATGTATCGTATATTACACTGTATGTGAATTATTATTATGTATAAGTGTTAAAATAAAAAAATCTTTACAATTTTAGAGCAACGCCATTGTTTCTATCAGATCCACGCTTCCTAGTCTTATATATATATAGGTGGAGAAGCTGAAGTGATGACACGGGAATGATCTATTCTATAGCATGGGTGGCCAACCTTTTTCAGCTGCCGGGACAAATTAATAAAATGAGATTGACTGTGAGATAGATTGAGATGAGACTGGGCTACTTCCATATATATGATATGATATGAACTACGCTCAATGGAATATTCTATTGGAGGTTTTATATACAATTAAAAAAAATGTTTGCATATGCTCCGCGGGCCAAAAATAAAAATTAATAATATGGCCCGCGGGCCATGGGTTGGCCACCTATGTTCTATAGTATATAATCAACAATGTTTGTTGCGCCTGCAGCATCAACGCGAGCACGACAGCCACGCCGAAGCCGTGCCTCGCCTCGGTGACCGCCGCCGCAGCAGTCGAGGCCGCCCCATCAGCCGGGCCCGTCCCATCAGCCGGGCCCGTCCCATCAGCCAGGCCCGTCCCATCATCCAGGCCCGTCCCATCATCCAGGCCCGTCCCATCATCCAGGCCCGTCCCATCATCCAGGCCCGTCCCATCAGCCAGGCCCGTCCCATCATCCAGGCCCGTCCCATCAGCCAGGCCCGTCCCATCAGCCAAGCCCGCTCGCAAGTGCCCTCGGAGCTTCTTTAATCCGATAAAGTCGATACTCAGTTTGCGTCGATTCTTATATTGATTGTGAATTAATACTACTATTACTAATATGATTAGGCACATTAGTTCATATATAGAATATTAGTTCATATATAGGGTAATAAATACGAATCTGATTGACCAATCCGTAAATAGACACAATTAATACTACAGTCGCCAACGTTAGTAATCCCGTTGTGGATTATATTACAATAAGATGTGTATAGGTTTAGTTTGAATAAACTAACTATCGTGATATTTGAGATTCATACAAATGTATCATGTCGATTTCAAACAAGTATGATGATTTATTTTGTCATATTGTTGTTCTCAATATTACCGTTTTCAATTTGCTGCTTGAAAAGAGTCCAATAAAATTTTCTCCTGATTTTAAACAAAAAGAAGACTTGTCGCTGCAGCTTTCACGACGTCAATAAATCCAGCTTTTATTATTTATAATATATTATAAAATTTTATTGGTAATCACAAATTCTTAGAAGTTTTAGATTAAAAAATACAATCACAAAATATACACAATCGCTATCTCGCGAGCTAGCGGCGGCCGCAGGAGGCGCCGCTTCGCTTTCTAGTTACTTTTGAGGTGATCTCGCACTTGCACCGCGATAGCGCTTCCTCTATGCGAGTCGGTCGAGAGAGTTCCTATAAATCTTGTGTTTGTCCTGTGATTGAATTTATTGGTGAAAATAAAAGAAAGTGAAGTGTCAACTGATGCTTGAAAGATTAAAGAATGGTACAAATGTGGTGCGCCTCTACCTAGAAACGGCTTGTCTAAAATTGCACACCAGAATGGAAATAGTACCTTCCAACGTTTCGTTGCCAGCGCAGAAAAGCTCGGAAGATTCCCGTTTTATTTTATTGTTCGCAATTAAACAGACCTCTCGCTATTGTAAAATTTATGTTTCGATTCGAATAAAGTAATTCGCATTAAAATCTACGGCTTTAAACATAAAATCGCATAGTCTGACTGTAATCGTCTATCGTAGATTTATATTAATATTAAGAGATTGCAGATATTTCATTTAAAAAAATAAAACTGCATTCTAAAAGAGACGACTCGGTCGATTCATAATATTTGGAATCTTGTCTATATAATGTGGCAACTGAAACTTGTTAACAGATTATATATTCAATATTTGTTTAGTATTCAATGAGCAAATATTTGGTGTTACAATTTCATTTTTTCGTTAAAGATATTATCTCACGACAGGCAGCCAGAGCAGTCTCGAATAAAACTGCTTTGAGTATTAAAAAAAGTCCATAACTGGTTTATTACTGTTATAAAACCATGTCAAAAATAATAGTTACTTTAAGTAGACGTTTGTGAAATATATTTTGTAATCTATTAACGTAAGTAGCTGTATCTGTTTATTATGTAAAATGTTATGTGTGTTTTATGTAACCTTTGTAGTTTGTGTTTTTCCTTGCGTTGAGTCTACTGAGAGCACTTTATCCTTGACCCAAATGTGATTCATAAAAACGATGCATAAAAATTTAAGTATACATAAAAGAACATATTTACGTCGATATTCGGGATTATATGACCGAAACAAATATTTTGGAATCTTGGTGTTACGGGCTCTATATTTTATGTTTACAACAAGAAATATTAGTTCTGAATCAAATATTACACTGCAGCCGCGCAAACGTGAAGTAACCTGCGCTATCCATTGGATGCAGACCACGAGCTCGGGGCTAGCGACCCTCACACAGTGCGATCACGATCACAATGCGATCAGTGTCGATGCACAGTGCTCTGTGCATCAACATGAATGTATTCAAGGGTTCTTTCAATAACTAGTGTGGATAGCGATGCTTATGTTCATAAAAACATCAGAACAAAAAAAAAGCAAATTGGCTCAGTAAAAATATGATATTACGAAAGCAACTATGAGGAGGGGTTCAAAGGATTTCTTTCGATATTGACGACGAACGCAACATTATATATATATATATATATATATATATATATATATATATATATATATATATATATATATATATATATATATATATGTGTGTATTTTTTAAACTGAATTTCGTTAGTGAAAATATTAACAAAAGTATCCTTAAACCCAATAAATAACTTAATTGAGAAATTTTGCAATTGAATTGATTTACCGATTCATTATTCTGTTTGCATTTGAAATAGCGCAGACGAAAAGGGCCCTTCCGACCATGTGCCCCCATTGGCGCTCTACCCCTCCCTCCCTCCACGATGCTTCAACAAATCGTAAAGTTTTTATGCGATTCTGGAATCTTGACGAAGGTAGTTCCCGTATGGGCTATTCCGAAAATTAGAAATTTTATTATGGGCGTGGGATGATCACTGCCAGGGCGATGCATGCCGTTTGGGGTTGAAACGTGCCGATAATACTTTGAGCGGGATCTCGTATGTATAACTAAGGGCTGTTTAATGTTTATGCAAGTGGGCTTTAGACCGGTTTACGGTCGGTTATGATTGATTGATTTGTATACGTGCTATGGATCATATTATCATCGGTTCATGTTAAAGTTGTTCATGGTTAATTTTTACAATAATATTAATTATTTTGGACTAAGGGTTAAATTCGCGAATTGGCCAAAGTTCGTGAATCTTTGTGTATTGTTTTGCTTTATTTAAAGCACTTTTATTTTATTTCGTGATTTATTTATTACAAATTTAATTTATTACAAAGTTCATTTATTTAAGCTTTAATTATTATAAACTTTAAATAGTATAAACATAATGGACACCTTAACTTTCAACAATATATTTCTGCGATCGTGACAAGATATGTCAAGTCGACGCCCACCGACAACTGGATGACCTGTATTATTATTACTTATGACATTTTCGACAGGTACACGGACTTCATGACCGCGCCGGAGTGGTAAGCGCATTTACTTTACTATCAATATGTACTCTCAATATTGCTATCTCTTTTCTACAATGTCGTGACAAAAATATGTCATAATTCGCGGCAAAATGTTCTCACGCACGGAGACAGCAACTGACGCGCACAGCCCTTCCCTGGAGAAGGGCGGGTTTATATTCATTATTAGATCTTACAAAAAATACAGATCTTTCGTGAGATCCAAATTTATATAAATCAAAAGATAACTCAAGTCTTTATTAAGAGGGATCTCTCGAGATAAAATATTTGGACCCACACAACTGTATGCAATAAATTTCGACTATTTATCTCGAGACTTTTACATATACAGGGTCCGGCATTCAAAGTGTAACCAACTTCAGACCGTTGTCGCAGCTGTTACACTGGCAGCAGCTATTTATAACTGACAGTTCTGAGTATTGTTTATAAGAGTGGAAAAGCATTTTGCTAAAAATAAACGCAAAAAAAAGTTGTAAGCGATGGAATTCAAACGTAATAGTGTGATTGCTGTATATTTAGCTAGAAAATCACAAGCAGCGATTGTTTGTGAGCTCAAACACCTCGAAGTGAATAAAGTTTTTGTTTATCGCACCATAACTCGTTATAATGATACTGGCAGAATCGCAAAATGCCATGGAGGTGGCCATCAAAAGACTGCAACGTCACCTAAGATCGTTCGAAAAGTGAAGAAGCGACTTGAGCGAAATCCACGACGAAGTGCCAATCAAATGGCTAAAGAACTAAAAATATCCGGTTGCAGCATACGACGCATATTGAAAAATGAGCTCAAGGTCAAGCCTTACAAGTTCCAAAAGGCGCATGATCTTACACCAAAGCAACAACAAGTTAGACTTGAGAGAGCGAAGGAGTTGCTTCGCTTAGCCGAAAGCGGTCAATTTCCGAACATCGTGTTTTCTGACGAGAAAAATTTCCCAATTGAGCAATTTGTAAACTCTCAAAATGATAGGGTTTACTTAACCCAACGTTCATACGAGAATTTGAGCCATCAGTTGGTCACCAAAAAGCAGCACCCGCCACAAATAATGGTTGAAACTGCGGATGGGTGCTTTCCAATCGTTTTCATTGAGCCTGGCGTCAAAGTAAATGCGACATATTATCGGGAAAGTGTTCTGGAGGCTGCTTTAAAGCCGTGGGCAGACAAACATTTCGGTCACAGACCATGGACGTTTCAACAAGACTCAGCACCGTCTCACAAAGCGCGAGTGAACCAAGAATGGCTGAAAAACAACGTTCCGAACTTCATTTCGACCATACAATGGCTCTCGAATTCACCAGACGCGAATCCAATGGATTTTTCTCTCTAGGCCATTTTGGAGAGCAATGTCCGAGTTAAAAAATACACCAGCCTCGAGACGCTGAAGATAGCCATTGTCCGTGTGTGGGCCAAAATACCGGCAAATCACATTCGGGCAGCTTGCGATTCGTTTTTGACCGTCTCAAAGCCATATTCAAGGCAAAAAGTAGTCATATTGAAGCAAAGTGAATTGATTCTAAATTGTTGATTATTTTCACACATTCGTAGTTGAAATAAATAAAAATCATTTTCCAAACCGAATTTATGGCCTTTTGAATAGGCTACACATCGAGTGCCGGACCCTGTATAAATAAAAATAACAAATCATTAATTATCTAAAGCTAAAATCTATTTTATCTCTAAGTTTACAATATTTTACTGACCGTTTGAAGGTCTACGTTTAATTTTTTTTTAGAAATTCTCCCTTTCGTAATTCAAAGTATCTCAAAGGACTATACCATCTCAAACTGAATTTAATTTTTAGCTTAATTTTAATCGTCGAGTTCCCAATAAAAACATCTCTCACCAACAAATATTATCACAACTTGCGTATATTTCATTAAATAAAATCACATTTCAATTTCGGTAAATATTGCAAGATATGCGTGTGAAGGCGGTGGCACGCTGGGCAGTAGGAAACAGCTACTCAAAGGTCGCAACAACAGAGGACGCTCAGGAGTGGAGTGAAATATAAAAATTTCATCCAACACGATGCCTGTTTATACTAAGGAGGGGATAAAGTCCCCCGAGAACTTTTTTGTACGCGCGAGCTGCCAAACCTACGCGGAAATCTGAAGGATCTGCCGAAAATTCTCACGCGTCTAACAAACGCGATACGCGTGTTCATGGAAAAGCCCCACCCGCACCCATCCACATGATGAGGCAGTTCGATTTTTAATATAAATTTGATCGTTTTGTTAATCAAACCTCACTCAGTCTATCATAGATTGCAGGTAACGACCGGCCCATGACAGAACAGGAAATGCGAGGTTTATGCAGACAGATTCCCTGGGGTAAATGATAAACGGCATACTCTGTGTCAGGGGGTACACCATTATTTCCATTAGACTGCATCTGGAAAACAGTTGACCGCCAAGCACCAAAGAAGAAACGGAAGTAGAGGATTTTTTTAACACAGGCAGAGAACAAAATTACCCGTACTAAAATGGTCAAACGTCCTGTGCCTGTGGTTCCAGTAAGTTGGTTTGGTGTGTATATAGTGTGTGTATTATTATAATATATATATACTGTAAGCGTGAGTAAATATATAGTACAACTAAACATTTCTTATTTTTATGAACATTTATACTTTTAGGTTAATTAGTTAATTCATCCAGTACAAAACCAAATACCATGAATTATAATTTGACAAGTGTTATTAAAACTTACAATTTTAATTCACTTACAATTAGGTGGCTAGAAGAGTTCTTGACAAAAGTACGCCCAACAAATGCATCGGTATCGGGGAGACCTCGCGGAGGATCTTCCATTGGGGCTTGCGTTACAGAGTACATTTATTTAGCCTTTTTTGGGATGTGTTAAAAAGTTTAAATTTAAGAAATGATTGTTTTGTAATAACTTTAACTCTAAACAACTGATTTGCCACTTTGTCACTAAAAATTAAATACAAAAAACTACAATTATTTTGTGAATGGCCCTTGGCTCTTTAACAAAACATCGCAAAAATCACATGTGAAATCAATTGCCTGAAAACTCCGTACATATGTAAGCATAACTAAAGTACTGCAGCTGCCAACGTCTGCTGAAAGCGACGGGTCGCCATAGGAAGCTGAATGTCTTTACTATAATTTCCTGATACATTTTATTGCATTTGAATGATATGGTTGTTTAAGCATACTCATTACAAAATATTTGACAGCCAGCGAGCGCGCTGGCACCTGGGGGTGATTACACTGTCATTAAACTACAAGTTTCATTTAACTTGATTGGTTTAAACTCCCGATTACGACGAATGGGGTTTTATTTTATTTGAAAGAGCAATATTGACGTTTTTGACGTTTACGAGGAACAAAACCGACTGATTTACGTGAATCAAAATATTTCATTATTACTTGGTGGAAAAACAAGTATAAACTCATCACGTTAACTAAAAAAAATTTACACGCTAGGTGTTATTATATTGCTTTCAGTGAAAATCTATTTTGTAAAATTTTAAATATATAAATAATATAACGAATAAGCGATTTCGCTGATCATTTGATCAGTGATTACTATACCAGAAGTGGTCTGACTGCCTCGCGGTCACCCTGGGGGAGCGCCTCGGCGATGTCATAAATCCGCACAAAGCGCTTGTTACCAGCTCGCATAAAGATTCCCTCGCTAAATTACATTTTTCTGTATTTCATTCTCTGTGCCCAAGAAACTGCTCAATTGCCAGCAATAAAACGTGTTTTAATGCCCCCTTTTTAAAATTTGATAAATCTGCAATCAGCAGGCTCCGGGAAGTGCGCGGGACAGTCGCGACTGCTGATCAGCTCGCATATAAAGCACATGCAGATAAATAATCAAAATTAAAAAAATTCATATTTCCATTCTGTAGAATTTTTAAATGCCAAACATATTTTTGAGAAAATTTATAATTGTATCAAAAATACATTAAAACGAGTGTCATTTTCCTACGAACACCTTGTAATGACTGATCTAACGAATCCGCAACCTACAATGTCGGTGATCTAATATTATCAAAGAACAGTTATTCATACTATCTAAATGTATAAATGACTTATATTTAAATTAATATTCACAACTTTGATATCTGAGCATGTTAAAAAAACAGCATTATATTAAAAAAAAATATATATATATAAATATATATCTTATTCATCAAATGCTTCTCCTCAGAGGAGGTTGGCGACCATTTCACTAAGCATATACTCATGCTGAGCCAGTGTTCATGGTTTTCTAAAGGTAAAATAGTGTAGTAAATCCCTGGGTCCCCCTACACCACAGTTTTATATTTGAAGGAAAAGTGCGTATTACTGCTGCCCAATAGAATTATTATATAATCTTTTCCTTACAAAGGTTTGGCGTTTAGATCTGATATTCCTTCTGCAGTAGGCTACAGACACAATATCTGAAGCCCCCCACCTCGACAAGGTACTTCCAGAGCACATCCTTTCATTATCATTCCAAGTCTACTTCTCCATTACTAATCCTTTACACACGCTCAGGGCACAGAATGGCAGTCATGCACAAACAACAGACTGAGGTGAGCGATATATATATATATATATATATATATATATATATATATATATATATATATATATATATATATATATATATATATATGTATATATGCGTGTGCAGAAACAGCGAGCATGAGAATCTCTCGGGACTATTAAATTTATTATATAATGCCACACTCACCAAAATTAATTTTAAGATTTTATTAATAAAAGTTAAAATATAGGCTTTTATCGTACTGAATCTCTATCTGATTTAGTTTTTTTCAACTCAAACCTTTAAGGGCTTTTATCGATTAAAAAATACAACACTTAGATTCTCCGTTTTCTCATAAATCACTCCATTCTGTTTTTCCGCGTAACGCCTTTGTTAAAGCAAACGTATAGCCTTATCTACAGTACAAAAGCCTTATTAGTGACTCTGAAATTCAATAAACGACCGAATCTTACACGATGCTGATAGGCTTACGATAAATAACACACATACTTTGCTATCGATTGCGGTTCGCGCGCCCGACTCGATACCGGGAGGGAGGAATTCAAAATTGAGCACAATCTGGGGTGTTCGAAACGAGCTTCAAACTGAGGGTTCTCTGCAATAACGGAGCGAAAATTCAATTGCAACGTACCAGGAAAACAATTGCCAGCACGCGGTTATCAAGAAAACAGTGTTTGGCGATGAGTCGAATTTGCGATTCGATTGAAGCCGTATGCATATAGTCACTAGCTTCATTAATTACGATTTATTTTCTAAAATATAATTTAAATTTATCTTCTTAGTAAAATAAACATAAATTATGTGCAAAATATATGTCTGGAACAATATCAAATCTTTAGAAAAGAGATTGAATTTTAGAATTTTTGTTTATTTAGTGTGGCGCCCCGCGCAGTCGAGTTAACTGCCGCACAGCAGAAGCTCTGTGCTTCACCGCCGGTGCAGACTTTTAATATTGAATAAACATGTACATATTCATTAATTGAAATAGGTTGCGTTTTTTAAATGTTAATTTATGTTTGGATTTGTATCGTTGTACTTTAGCGAATTATATTATTTCTATGAAATGATTTTTTTTGTGTAATCGCAATAATTTTGAAATATTTAACAATAAATAAATAAAGATTTTTTTATTTCAAGCCTAAGCAAATAAATCCTTTTGTCCATTCCCATCCACTTTACCTACGTTAAAAATAAATTGAAAATAACACTCGACTTTAGGGGTCGCTTGCGGAAGTTCGGAGTCCGCGGGGCTGCAGTGGGGGGCGCCGGACGTCCGGTCGCCTTGCCAGAACTCCAGTCGAGGGCGCCGGCGCCGCTCCCTCGCACGAGGGCGTCTGTCTGCTAAATCGCCTATTTGTATTATGTTTAACAAAATAACCCCTGCTAATTTAATTAGAGTCCGTAAAAAAACTTCGCAGTACAAGACGTTGCAAAATAAAAATCATTCGGATTTAGAATAACTGGGACGTAAGTCTACACAAAAATAAATTATACCAATAGATTTATAAAATTAAAACTTTAAATCAATCAAGAAATTAAGAGATATTTTATGTTTTTAGTAATCAAACTTCAATAAATTCAAAAATAATGTCCGCAATGAACTATCGCTTATTATCGCTGATTATTCGGAATATTTTTCGGTTAGATTTAGAATAAAGAGATGTACAGAATTTATAGAACGATTAAAAAAATAATTTGAATTTAATATGAATGATCTGTTAGCTTCTATATCTTAAATATTATTTGTATCTAAATTTTAAAATAGCAAATGTGTCAAAAGGTCACAGTAATTTTTAAAATGTATTTTTACGGTGATTTTAGAATTTGTAATAAAAAGTATTTTAAAAAAACATACAGGTAATTTATGCATGACTATGTATAAAGTTCTTGCTTACTAAAATAAAATTTTCAAAAATCTCGAAAATTACAAGTTCTAAATTTAATTTTTATACTCGGCATTGAAAGTTAGTTATAGAAAAATTACTCAATTTCCGTAAAAGCCTAATTACATATAAAGTACTTTTCCACCCCACCCACCATGCTTTTACCTCCGATGGCTTGGAAAGATAATGCCGTCTTGTTGCAGCTGCCGGCTGAGGGGCTCCGGAGCCGGAGCCCCTCAGCGTCCGAGCGAGCCGCTCCCGAGACTCGTCCATCGACAGTTTCATTAATTTTCGTGTAAATTTTCCATTATTCCGTGCAATAAACAATAAATAATAAAAAATGTTTCTGAAAAATTTTCATTACTTTTTATTTTAAAAAATATCTAAATAACGTACGATAGTTTTACACAGTGGGAGCGGTGGACTTGTTTGTTTAAGGAAAATACTTGAAATCGATGTGTTTAAAATAAAACCACCCTCATTGGCAGTATCGAGAAAATGAACTATTTTGAAACATATTAAATATTTTTGACAGTGAGTACTTGGTTGAGTTCCATTCTAACATTTCAAAATTAAATACTTTTGTGATTTTTCCACATGTTTAATTTTATTGGTGACCGGTTTCGCCAACCTTTCACGATTACAATATCAAACCGTGTCTTTTGATAATGCCAATGTGAAAGGTGTGCAAAACCGGTCACTAATAAAATTAAACATGTGGAAAAATCACTAAAGTATTTTATTCAAAATATTATTTTGAAACTGCAGAGTTGGAGCTTCGTTTGGAATTGCTTGGTTAATAATATAATTTGAAATAAGTGTAAACAGACCTTATTACATTTAAATCTTAAGTTGGTTAATACTTGTAACACTATAGTATCGGGTTTGTGTCATAAATTACGCCCTCAATAATCTAATTGTGACATTAGCAGAATCTCTCGTAAAAGCCTTACAGTCTAATCTCGATATTTGTCTTCATTTATTCATTTATAACGGAGGAAAATTAAAGTAAACAACTTAATGAAACGCATTTTCGATACAAAGCAATAATTTTGTTTAGGAAAATTGGTCTGTTTTCTGGTATTTTATGTAATCTCGCCCATTTATTATATCCCCAGATTATGATCGCAGATATAATAATATATTTATTTGTTAAATATGTATGATAATAGCCGCTATAGTAGATTTTATTTTGTGCCATCCTGCGTTACTGGAATAAGGGTCTGGCAAAGTGGTTTTCGGGACTCAATGAAATCTCTGGTTCGAGAAACTGAATGGATTTTGGCGTTCATTTATGTTTACATTAGAGAAAGACAAATCAACTCAGATAATAATAATAAATTTTATACTGACATGACTATGTTAATGAGTTTTTGGTGTCTCTGAAATCGAATGTAATCAATATAATGAGATGTATATTTAAATATCCATAGTTTCTACAGCCGATTCATTAGTATCAATTTGCTTAAGTACATTTAAATTAAAGGCAGATTATCCATAGTAACAGGATTAATGCATAATTATTAATAGTTGTGGGATCATTCATTTTAAAAATTAACTCAGCAATCATTTGCCGCTCACGTTCCTTTGTTGCCGGTCCCGGGTTAGCTGGCCTCGGGAGGGACTCGAGCGGAAGCCCCTGCCACCACTGCAGAGACGCTCGCCGACACTAAACAAGCTCTAAACCGAGGAAAAGAAAATGAAAACTCACAGCGCACAAGCACGAGCATAAGTCTGTTTAATGTGAAAGATTTATTTATTAGATATCAATAGTAGCACTAGCAAGCACTTGGTTCTCGCATATAAATGATAATGATACTTAACGAATAATAAAATTTATTTTTCTTCAGTAAACTCATCGAAATTTGTAAGTTAACAAAGCTCCGAGAATACCGACACGTACAGGCGCGTACAGGCGCTTACAGGCGCGTACAGGCGCGTACAGGCGCGTACAGGCGCGTACAGGAGCGTACAGGCGCGTACAGGAGCGTACAGGCGCGTACAGGCGCGTACAGGCGCGTACAGGCGCGTACAGGCGCGTACAGGCGCGTACAGGCGCGTACAGGCGCGTACAGGCGCGTACAGGCGCGTACAGGCGCGTACAGGCGCGTACAGGCGCGTACAGGCGCGTACAGGCGCGTACAGGCGCGTACAGGCGCGTACAGGCGCGTACAGGCGCGTACAAGAGCGTACAGGAGCGTACAGGCGCGGCCCTGCCAGAGACCTCACTGACGGGGTCGACGCAAACGTCCGAAGAAAACTATTTTTCCCGCAACACACCAAGTATTCTCGCCCGCGCCGCACTGCGCCGGGGCGTCTCCGTCGCGTGGAAATATGCTACGAATGTTTGATTTTTTTTATTTAAGACAAGATAAAATGCAGAACAGTCACGTTAATAACATTAAGTACAATGTTTGGTTACTAAGCCCAAATGAGCCCTTTCACTCAAAAGATGTCTTGTGCTTTTTTTAAACTTTCTGGCAACATCTTATAAGTTTATATTAATTCAATATTAAATTATTTTTAGTTAGTTATATGAAGTGGAAAATAACTTTAAAAGAGTTTTGACACCACAATGACATACCCGCGAATGATAGACTTGCTTTCTTACTTGATTTACTTTGCTTCGTAAGTTTGTTATATAATTATGTTTTTACACAATTACGTTAAACTTTAATAAATAAGAACCATGCAAACATTTTTCCATCCTGTGTTCTCTTCTTGTGTTATTTAAAATAATTAATAAAAGAATTCATGTATATACATATATATATATACATTATACATATTTATATACAATACAGCCAGCAGACCGTCAATTAGATAATAAATTATCATAATACAATAGCAGCACTCGTGGTAATTCAGATTCGTGGCTTTCGGGTCGCGCAGCCAGACACCGATCCGCCCAACCTTCACGACTGGGACTCTGCGTGCCGCTTGCTGGTGTGGCCGCGCACCGCCCAGTCTGTTCGGCTGTGCACGCCGCACTGCCGACCTGAAATCCCAGTAGCTGCCCACTCTGAACTAGCGCGTATAATATTTTTCAACCTTCTAAAACAGTAATGATCCAACAATCCAACAATCAAACATCTAATAAAAACATTAATCGCAGTGTCCATTTTCATGAGTCGGATTCAATTATTCAGAAATCAGACGATGTCTAATAAATAAATCTATATGGAAAAGCATGAGTTTCACTCGGCCACCGAGAAGCGAGGTGTTCAGTCATAGCGGACGCGCCTTGTCCTGGAAGGAGATCGCGGGCGGCTGTCAGATATGATGGATTGGCTCTCCGCTCGTACTGCTTGGATACTGAAAGCTATCTCTTTGTGCTGCTAGAATTCACTCTACAATAAATACACAGCGAAACAAAAAGAAACGTACTCGTACTTTTGGCTTGGGTAAATTTTTGATGTATCATGATTATTTTTGCGCTTTTTTGGTCCTGGGACTTCGTATGACTAAACGTGTGGAAGTCAAAATATAAAACGTTCATAGTATTCGAACTTTGGTTACTAGCTATCTTAGTGATAATTTTATCAACTCTCTCATATAAAAATTAAAAATATAACTGAGCGTGCAAAGGCAGTTATGTATTGTACACAGTTTTTATACACATATGTACATAGATATATATTTACTTTTTATCATATCAAATATATAGGTTAATTTTAAAAGATCAATATTTTTCCTAAACTTTTTAATTATGGAAAACTAAACTGAAAATCCTAAATCAGCCTGGTTTGTTTTTAATTAATATCATGAGCGCTTAACAAGTAAAGGTGTGATCTGTCTCAAGACGACCCCTTGGCCATACTTCCCAAATGAACATTCTATAATGCCTTAATACATATGCAAGAAGGCTCTTACTTGTTAGTGGTTTCTTCAGTTCGCCGCTTGGATTTGCTAACAGAAACGAATGGCGCGGCCGTCACTTCCAATTCTGGGATTTTGTTTCACGAAAATCCGTTACTTCAACAGGGAAATCCAGCTTGGAAATATTTATAATGGTTTATCCAAATGTGAATTTTAAATTTTTTTATTTTTATTGCGAAACATTTGATATGACATATTTTATTTTATTTATTTTATATGACAATATGAAATACATTTCTCTATCCTAGTAATATTTTGTACATATATTGACATCAATGAAAGTACGAATTATGTCGAATGTGCAAAGACGTTATTTAATCAAATTGGCATGTATGAAATATATTTTTTTTACGAAGTGGTCAATTAAGTAAAAAGTTGAACGTTTCAATCATTATATGAACATTTCTGTCCAAAATATAAAATTTAACATTGGGCTAAAACTGTTATAGTTTTTCCTAATTCGGTTCCTCATAAGTTCAACTGACTAGCCTCTTGCTGTGCAAATTGTAAAAAAATATATATTTAATTACAAATCGCTGGAGTCGATTTCATCAAATTTGAAATCAAATCAGTAGAAATAAAATTTGCGGCGAAGTGCTGTTTTTATGACACGCTGTCAAGTATGAAGGCGCCAGGACTGCTGAGTCCTGAGGGTGTCGGAGCCATCGCACCATGAGGACGCCGGGGCCGGCTTATCAGGCTGCTGGTGCCGCTCAGGTAAGCCTCGCGCGGTGACGGGAGTGATCTCTGACCGCGCCGGGGGGACCTCGAGAGGAGGATATACATCAATCATTCATTCATAAATTTATTATTTATTGAGTTTTTTATCCGTAAAAACAAGCTTAAGAATCCCAACACTCCAATTCTCTTGTTGGTATTAAAACAATCATTTTTTTAAATATTTGATATTTTAGTTTGAGAATGTTTCAAGATATTCTTTCAATTTATTCAATAACTTAAGAATTCCTTCGTTATCGTGGATGTTAAAAAAAAAATCTATGCGGAAATACAAGTTCAACAATTGTGTTTTCTACATTTTGTCTTTTCGTTTGATTGATAATTAACCACACGATATATATATATATATATATATATATATATATATATATATATATATATATATATATATATAGAAGTCATAAGTTATAGTCATAAGCCATATATATAGTAGTCATATTTGATTCCAAATTTGCTTTCTAGAAAAAATTCGTAGTTTTTATTGCTTTAAGTCATTTATAGGACATTCAGTTAATATTGAAAATGGTCTAAGTCAATTCAAACATTAAAAACAACATTCACACAAAATTTCATACTCATAATAAATTTTCATTAGTCAAAACTAATAAAATTCTAAATTAAAATGATACATAATATAATTTATTTTTTTAAATTTATTCAAATATAAACCTTTAAATATCTCGAAACAAGAAATATATGCATTAATTCGGTGGTCCCCAACCCTGTGCCCGCGGGCGCCATGGCGCCCGCCGATCATTTTCCATGCGCCCGCCGACCATTTTCCTGTCCGACCATAATAAAAAAAATATTTTAAAAAAATACTTTTTGAAATGAGAAATGTAAACGAAAATAATTAAAACGTTATAATTTTCAAAATAATAATTCTTTCCAGAAAATCAAAAAAAAGTCTGTTGAAATAGTATCTTATAGTGACTGATCCCTTTGATGGGTCAATTTTTGAGTTTTTTGATAATTTTTTGCGAAAAATTTACTGCATCAATAGAAAATATTTAATGCTTAAAGTTAGATACTTTCCTTCTTCTAAAGACGTAATTTTTTATCTCTTGTAAATTTACATTCAATATGATTAATATGTATTTAACGATTAAAGTTTAGGAATTTGGAGATTATTATAACCGATGGATCTAGAACCCTAAGCATTTACGTGTCTTTTCTTAAATTGGAAATAAAAGATTACAAATAAACCTATTGTAAAAGATTAGCTAAAAAATTAGAACAACTTTTTTTTTAACAAACTTTGGCTTTGAAAAGTCGTAATTTTATCTAATTTTTCAACATTTATTTTTCAATTTTACAATTTTCCAAACTGTCAATGGGCAGCGCTACAAACAACAACTGATCAATTTGACCCATGCAGTGCTCGAAAAACCGCCGGAATGGGACACAAGACACGAACGAATGATATTGAAGCACGACAAAGCTTAGTGCCATCGCCCTTCCATCGTCCAGGACACCATCAAAATGCTAAAATGGGATCTGCTACCACACCCGCCGTATTTACCAGACCTGGCCCCATCCGATTTTTATTTGTTTGGTCGATGGCGCATGGATTGGCTGGGCTACACTTGGCCAATTTCGAAAAAGTGGAAAATTGGATGCTTGAACGATTTCGGTCAGACGCGTCGTTTTATCGTCACGGTATTCGTGTACTGCCAGAGAGATGGCAAAAATGTGACGATACTTTGAATAAACTATTTTTTTGTATTGATAAAAAAAATCCGGAAACCTAGTGGCACGCCTAGTTGGACTAAATGGAAATGGAAAAAATACTCAATTCTAAAAATTTTATTATAAAATATAAAAATTATTGTGTATATTTTTATGTTAAATAAATAATAAGTAGTAGTAAAAAAAAGTATGAAAATTCTGGAAATTAGTTCGAATTGGGGCAAATATGCAACGACAAATTATTTTTAATAGCAATTTTAAAATGTACATTTATAGCTAAAAATTTCAAACAACCGGTTAGAATAAGAAAAATATACTGCACCAATAGAAAAAAAATAAATCCCAAAAGTTAAATGCCTTCCTTATTCTTGAGGTATTTTTTACTTGAGGCCATGGCGCCCGCGGGCACAGGGTTGGGGACCACCGTACTAGGGTGTCCCTTAAATTTCAAGTTCGATATTTTTTTACGCATACCTTCTTAAATGTTTTGTAATAATCCTATATTATCTAGAAAAAAATATTAGTTCGATTTATAAACGATAACCCGTGCCGACTTGCGATTTAAACTTGTCCATACAAGTTGCGTAAGTACTGCGCTGTGACTTGTAACTACATGTTTAATTTGTCATTTCATACGTGATTTTTGAGATTAGTAGTGCTCCATTGTATAGTGCGTTAACATGTCGGTGGAATTACGGAGTGATAAACAAAATATTTTCCTTATCGGTTTGTAGAATGTAGAATCTCGTAACACCTAAACTAGTTGCAGCTTTATATCGATGCCAGCTAAGTATTAGAGACTCCGTTTACATTCTTAATGCGGTGGTAGAAGCGCTTGGTCTGAGCAGCGATGATTTCCCTATTAACAAATCCTCGAATCAGCGAATTCGTACTGAAACTAGAAAATCAAGGGCAGAAGCAATAAAATCTGACTTCCAAAACAATGTACCCGAAGTAGTCACAGTCCATTAGGATGGAAAACTATTTCTTGGGTTGGATGAACTAAGTTCTAAAGAAGAACGCTTGCTAGTTATTGCTTCGTTTGACGATAAGGAACAGCTTCTTGCAGTGCCGAAACTAGAACATTCTTCTGGAAAACATCAAGCTAAGGTTGTCTCAACAGCTCTCTTTGACTGGAACCTTCACGATAAAGTACATATAATGTGCTGCGATACAACAGCTTCCAATACTGGCCGTTTCAATGGAGCTTGTGCTATTTTGGAGCAAACTTTAGGAAAAGAATTACTGCTTTTCGCCTGTCGTCATCATGTTTATGAATTGGTCCTAAAAGCTGTCTTTGAAAGCAAAATTAAGCAAATTACTAGTAGCCCAGATATTCCAATGTTTAAAAAGTTCAGAGAAAATTGGAAAAACATCGACGCTAGTAACATTGAACCATCTCTTAATTTCGTAAAACAACGTGTTGCCGAGACAGACATTCAAGCTTTGTTAATATTTTATAAGGCAGAATTAGACAAAGGTTATGTAAGAGATGACTACCGCGAATTGGTCGAACTGTGCGTAATATTTTTGGGAGGAGACACAGAGGAAAAATTAAAACTAAGGCCCCCCGGAGCCATGCATCAGGCACGCTGGATGGCGAGAGCGATCTATTCTTTAAAAATATGTTTACTTCAGT
The DNA here is from genome assembly GCA_022113835.1 of Atopsyche davidsoni. Lineage (NCBI taxonomy): Eukaryota > Metazoa > Arthropoda > Insecta > Trichoptera > Hydrobiosidae > Atopsyche > Atopsyche davidsoni. The sequence goes on from JAILWY010000013.1 coordinate 16,930,308, forward strand.
CACAATGCAGAATAACTGCGAAGGACAAAAGGCTCTACAAGATGTTTGCTTATTTGTCGTGATGTTGTATGTTTAACCTTGGCTCGAATGTACAGTGGCGATCAAAGCACCTAACCAAGATTTGCGCTTCTTGAAGATGTTAAAAGAGTACGAAAAAGTTGACGCAACAATTTCTAATGCTTCTATAAGCAAGTTTAGCCATCACTTGTGGTATTTATGTGAAGAGAAAGTTATTATATCACTGTTTGATGATGAAGTTGATAACCAAACTAAGAAGAAAATGATTGCCAACTTCAACCGGGACAAAACCTCAGATTTTAGCAAACGCTATGACCCGTCAAAGGAAGAACTGCCTCATACGTTGTTTGGTAAGTTAAATTGACTTTTTGTGATATATTTAAACTGTTGTAGATTTTTTTTGTTATTTATCTTATTTTTCCTTTTTTTTAGGCAAAACACTGGATGATTTCGTATCGGAAAAGAGCAAACAATTTTTATCACGACTGCAGATCGACGACAGTTTTCTAAAGGAAGATGTATCTTTTTGGAATAATGATGCTGCTTTTCTGGAAACTAAAAGAAAAATAAATTATTTGAGAGTTGTGAATGATACTGCTGAAAGAGCTGTTAAAATGATGCAAGATTTTAACGGACTTATCACGGCTGAAGAAGAACAAAAACAGTTCTTGCTTCGCTGTGTCCAGGAACATAGAAAATTGTATCCGGACTGTAAAAAAACAACTCTAAAAAAAAGTTACCCTGACTGATTGTTATTACTTTATGTTTTTGATTAAAGATTAATGTTCATCTAATTGAATTTTTACTTTTATTCACTTAATTTATTGCATTTATAATGATTTTATACCAGACCGAAATATCAAGACAAAACACGTTTTTTACTAAACTTTGAAGCTCGGTCGGCACTGGTTGCAATTATGCTAGAAAGATGAAATTTTATGTTGAAGTATCTTATAGCATTAGTAAAAAATGTAGAGGGTATGCATTTCAAAATTTGAAAAAGAAAAAAATTATTGTCATATAAGGGACACCCTAATATATATATATATATATGTATTTACATGTATTTACATGTATATTTTAAATTATACCAATGTTATAGTCAAAAATTATTAATAAATAAAATAAATTATATGTAACTAATTTATAAATATCTTCTACAGCTTTACACACATATATATATATATACACTAGCAGTACACACATATATATATATATATTGTTGGCAATCCGTTTAAATAAAAGGCATGTTATTTGATGGATCCCTGTTCGCTGCGTCGAATGGTGTGTATTGTGACATAATTGTGGCACCCAACTGGGTCCGCATGTAGATTTGTAACATGATTCTTTTGTGGGCCCTCATGGGCGAGTACTCGATACGTATTCAAGGGGAGACGACTTCTGCGAGCATTCCAATCGAATAAAGTGCGATCCTGTCGTTAAGTAACGAGAAGTGTTTTAAAAAATTACATTAAAGTTAAATTATTGTGCAATTGTGAAAGAAGTTTAAATAAATGTAAAATTGTAATCCAAATGTTTGAAAACGGAAAAATAAAAGTTTATAAAATAAAAGTGTTTGAAATTAACCTATAACACAGTCCACTGATAGTGTAGCGGTCGATGCACATGCACCGAGCTACAATTCTTTGACATGTTCGGACTTGTCAGCACCGCCCCGACCACAAGGTCGGACTTGTCCGAGCGGAGAAACTTTCTAATTTACAACCCATACAACCCCCAGCGCATCACGCCCCGCAGAGAGACTCCGACACCCAACCAGTAACCACGCGTAATTTTGTCTTGTCAAATATAAATAATAAATAACGAATACGCAAATATTTCGCCTGCCTTTTGATCTACATCCATCACATCCAAACCAACTAAAACCTTCGGCGAAAATAGCTTATGAACCTTGGCGAATTCGCAAGCTAAACCCGAAAAGAAAAGAACAAGAGGTAGAACCTCCACCCGAGGATATACCTAACTCCCGTCGCCTACATTGCCCGCACAGTTTGGAGAAGCTTAAAGTTTAAAGTTATATAAATATATATATATATATACAATAAATATATATAAGGCAAGATATCTATTGGTGTGTAGAGGTACTGCAATTTATAGCAGGCCTCGTTCAGGTCAGCTCACTTCTCAAAAGGCTTTCTACCCAACAAATCACTTTAATCAGAGTCCATGGACGGGAGTCAGTCCCAGGCGGGCCGGGCCTCTCGCGATGACCGAAGGTCGCCCGCGCGTGTTAACGGAGCAGTCGGCATTTTAAATTGCCAGAATACTCTAAGTAATTAAGTCTCTACCAAAAGGTAGAGACTTAATTACTTTTGTTTTATTTCAATACCATATATAGCGAGTAAAGCAATTTTCGTCATAGATTTTATAATGTACATAAAAACTATTAACCGGAAATTAAATTTTATTTAGATTATTATACAAACAATCTATCATTATATTCAAAGAAGTTCATAAATATTTATTAAAGTGCAACTAGGAAGCTACTATTTGGCTTTAGAAATAACACCGAATTTTATGTTTAACTTAGTCGTAGTTTGTTGCCACTCAAATGACAAAATTGTGTTAATCAGTCGGTTTTTTTTATCCCTTTTAAAATATTATTGCTTCTTTTAATTTTAGTCTTTTGTACCTGATAAAAATATTCACTGAGAACTTTTTAGTTTGGATAATAATAAATGTATTCAAATCCACTGCTGCGTTTCCATCCCGAGAACCAGTCGGAAATCCAAACGTGCCGGTCTTTGGCTATTCATATTCTCATCGCTGACCAGAGCTCCAGAGCGGCCTGTGGGGGGAGTGGGAAGAGAGAGGTTGTTTAGAGAGGACCGGAGAGATGAGTAATCCGGAGGAACTCGCTGGAGCAGCGCGCAGTTATCAACCGATACAGTCGCTGCCCGGCATGCCGAGTGGGGCCCTTGTTTTGTCTTGCCATTACCGGTCCCTTGCTTGTCTGCTTTAAACGAAATCTAAATATTGAATCTTTGAATAAGGGTCGCTTTTCTGAGTGAATATGTTTACATAGAGGGGAGATTAGAAAATTATCCTTAAAATATATATATATATTTGAATTTGATGTGTAAAGAATTATTAAATAAATATTTTATAAAAATGTTACTATAACCTAAGATGCACATATTTAATTAATTTATTATTAATTATCAATGAATAAATAAATTTAAAACTTTGCAAACTACGAAAGATTGCAAATAAATATACATCAGATTGCTTTGAGTGATGAAGGTAATGTGCACGTGTCCTTCACCAACCTACCTCCAGGTTATATTTACATAAGTAACCTGTTTAAAAAAAAATACGTTAAGTATTCAATATTTTTGACAGATTGGTGGTGGTGCTTAGTGGAATTTCATTTTATTATATTTAAATATTTTAAATAAAACACTTTTGTGATTTTTCCACATGCTTAATTTTAATAGTACACAAATATAACCTAACCTAACCTTACATTAAGAAAAAAAGAAGAAAAATATTTTTTTTTTTTTATGAATAGAATGTTTATTTCTATAAATTATCTTCTATAACTATTATTTTTAAGTCATGTAGAACATAAACTGATTTACAAATAATACCAGCAATCAAAATAAGATTTCATAAAAATATAAATATTACAAACCATTTTTCAAAAATCCTGGTTTATATACAAATTTTCTTGTCCTCTGGTAAAATATGGAGGCATAAAGCACTTTTATGGTGGTAGCATCTCCAATTCAATTTTTCCAGCCTTTCTTGAGCAGGCTTGTGTGGATGTCTCCACTTTCCTTCCCGTATGCACAAGTTTTTCAGGATTATTAAATTTTACACGAAACAAAAATTTATTCTAGATTTTTTGGGCTTTTTTACGACGGCGGTATCCATATTTTAGTATTCGTGGGCCAGTCAGCTCGACGCGGCTCTCCTCGGCCAGAATGGAATGTCATTCTACAAAACTCTTTTTCGTCTTTTTATAATGCTTCAGTAATTTTTTTTATAAAAGTATCACAATATATGAAATCCAAAAATATTCTCCGGCGCCATGTACTAAGTTCAAAATTCACAGTGTTTGAATAATTTGAATTAAAATAAATGAAAAATATAATTATTTTCAGTGCTTTCTATTATTTCTAAATGAACAAAAATTACATATGTTTAAATAAAATAACTTTAAAGTGAAATAATTGAAAAATAAGGTGACAGTCATAGTAAACTGGGTAAAATTTTAACGCAATCTACAACCAAAACACTACTATAAAAATTCAATACATTTTTTTTTTAATAAGTGAAATTCGAATAAAATGTGTTCATTTACAATTTGTAGCCAGAAAAATCTAGAATTGTTTTTCAATTTTTTTTTATATTATTTACAAAACGTAGTTATTTAGTGTTATAGATTTGATATATGATTATCAAAGATTAGAAGCTCGTAGAACATTACATGGAAAAAAACATTCAGTACGCAAGAACGCTTTCAGCCCCCGGGTAGATATCATCTTCTCTTCCTCGGAAGTGGAGCGTTTGTGGTATCCCCTATGATAATTCTAAGACTTCTCTGCTTGGCAAAGGTGTGTATTCCAAATGAGATTCTTGAAATAGACCTATACTCGTTACGTGGACACGGATAAGGCTTAAAGGCGTCATGTGTAGGAAAGTCCCCCGATTGTGTTATCCTTACGGCAATCGCTAGCATTAAAAACTATCATTAGGCTTCAGTGGAAAATTTCAATAAACTCTTATTATTTTAGGACACGAGACTATTCAATGCAAGCACGTTTTTTTTATTTCGTAAAAGCTATCCGAAAACGTTTTAGTAAGGGGACGTTAACCTGTACGAATTTATTGTATATCATTTTATAAAACAATTTAGAAACATTTCAGACACTTTAACTGCATATCAAACTATTAAATTAATTTCTTCCTATATTTATATTATTAAACTCCAGAAACAGGAGTTAAGTTTGCTCGAGTTCTTAAAATCCTCCGAAAGAAATTATCAAGAGTTCAAGCTGTCAAAGTAAATCGTCCGCTGCTCCAAGCGGAGAGCTTTTGGCTGAGAAGCTTTACAGAAATAAAGCGATTTGAACTTTTTACAGTCCCTTAGTGGTTGCCGCGGTAGCTTTTTACTCGTACATAATTTCATTGAAAACAACAAACACAGATTTAACCCTTTTCACGGCTGACAACCGTAACTTGTTTATGTTGCGCTTTATTCCTCACTTCTTTGTGCCGTTTTGTTGGAATGTGTGACAATTGTATACTAATTAAGAGAGAACTGTCCGAATTAAACCCCGCGCATATTTTTTGGAAAGTAAAAAATTAGAAAGATAAACTGAAAATTATAAACCTCAACTGTAGCTATTCTGCGGTAATCTCTTCTCTAAGCCGACGAATAATCACCGCATGCCAGTTTGGCTTATGGTTTGTTTATAATTTTTTTCTTTCTGTGGAGTTTTCGTGTTTTTTCAGACATTTTAAAAACGAATAAGTGAAATGGCAATCCAAATAAGAAATGTACCCTATACAAAATGCTAAGCCCGTTAGGCACAGTATGATGCCGTAAACCTTTATATTTCACGGTCGATTATCGCCAAACGAATGTCAAGTAGAAACAGCGCTCTAAAATGTACTGACATTTACTCTTTAGATATTTATTTAAATTATACTCCTACAATTTAAATAAATATCTAAGAACTTAAACTCCAATTATGTATTCAACGAGTCCACGGTTAACCGAGTGCCAAAAGGCCACAGATGGCCTCGGCACTGGCAATGGAAAAGGCATACTCAGGATCGGCAGGGCCACAGGCATTATTGGTACCAGTTACCGGCCTATGTAGTGCCAAATAGACTGCAATTTTCATTTTTTTATACAAAATAATTTATTAAAGTTCAAAACAGATAGACAATTTTTAATTAAGAACTGCTGTTTGTTAGTTTTACAATAAATTCTAATATTCCAAATTGAAAAATACGGTCATTGAGCGTAAAGGCCCACGACCTCACCCGACTGCGCAAGGTGCAGTGGAGCCCCCGAAGCCGCCACGGAGGAAACGACAATATTTCAAAATATCTTGCTACATCGTTTATATATACAACGAAAGTAGTACACTAATTGAAGTCCGTGCCAAAGATAAGAGTAAAAAAAAGTTGAGCCCTCCGTCCCGAGCAACCCCATCCGACTAGACTACGGAGCATGAGCACAACGCTCTACTGGCAGGGCGGCGGACCCCGCCCTACTGCATAGCCTGTGTGGGTAGCACATACACGACATTTACTTTTTACTCTATTTTATGAGATTGTATTATTTAATTATTTATTTATTTAGTGTTGACATGGAAGCGGTTTACAAACAGCGCTCTCGGGCGAACCTCAGATCGCTCACCGAGTGCTCGCGGGGCCTCCCACGCGGGGGCACCCGTCCACTTATGCTCCATCAAGTTAATTGTTTGCTGAACTCATGATATTGATTGATGGAGTATTCGCAAGTTCATAATCAGGACAACCACCTTTTTAACACCTTTTTCACAGCACCTTTTTAATTATTACACCGGCTACAAATTTAATTGTAGCCGGTGTCTGGCGGATCGATTGCCGACTTTAACTGTCTCTTTGTAGAAAAATGCTCCAACAATGACTGTGGTATCGAATATCTCTAAAACAAATATAAATTGTAATTAAATAAACTTTAATAAAGTTATAGTGAATAATCAGTTTTTATTTTATTTTAAGGAAGTTTTTGTGGTTTTAACGACTTTGGTATTCATTATTTAAATTTATTGTACAATAAAAAATTAATTCCACGACAACTGCAGTTTTATAAAAATAAATGCAAAAACTGCACTAATGCGCAGAATCACGGTCACTCCCTTGCCGCGTCAATCACACCACTACGTGTTACTGCACAATTACAACACCGAGTGTCAACTGCACAATCACAACACACAACACCGCGTGTTGCCATACAATCACACTACCGCGTGTTGCAATCACACCATGGTTTGTTGCTGCACAATCATTTCACCGCCTGCCACCTTGGTACCTCCACCATCATTTATTTTCAACCTTGTCAAGAGTGCTCATTCGTAAATAGAAATTAACCATTAACCGCATTAACCAAATAATATTTTCAAAGGACTCATATACAGACATTATTTTTATAAAAGGCTATTCTGATGAAAATTATTTATTTATTGTTTGCTTCCAGAGTACCGTGAAAAATAATTATTTATTCGAACACAATTTAAACATTAAATATTTTTGACAGAAAGTACTTGGTGGAATTCCATTTTAATATTTTAAATTTATTAAAATACTTGAGTGATTTTCCCACATGCATAATTTGATTGGTGACCGGTTTCGCCAACCTTTCATATGGCATTATCAAACAGTAATGCCAAGATGAAAGGTTAGCGAATCTCGTCACCAATTAAATTATGCATGTGGAAAAATCACAAAAAAGTGTTTATTAATAAAATTAAAATGGAATTCCACCAAGTACACTCTGTCAAAAATATTGATTACTAATATGATCAAAAAACAAAAAAAAGCAGTTTAGTCTCTATAGTTTAATAAAATATTGTTTAACTTCCATTCCCCCTCGTCCATCCGTGCAGCTGTTCGTATGTATAGTATGTTACACGGAGATTACCAAACGAGATCAGAAAACATGAACACATTTGTAATGGTTTCAACTCATTCAAATAAATAACTTCAAATTGATCCATTTTCATCGAATTGCCCTCGGAGGCGCGGCTGCAGCGCGAGTTTAATTGCTTTTTTAAGGAATATGTTTTTCCGATGAGTCGGTTATTCCACCGATGAACAACTTTGTTAATCTTAAAGTAATTGCCGATTCTACCTCTGATGGTGAACTTGTTCACAATTTTGCTCAAGTTCCGTCCGAGCACTGCAGTCGCCCAGTGAGACATTATAACGAAAAGAGAACGTTACTGCAACACTTTATTCCTAACTTGAGTACTCAAACGACCCTTTTCTGTCAAATCTAAAAGGTATTCAATATTTTTGCCAGAGAGTACTAGATGGAATTCCATTTTTATATTTTAAATATATTTAAATACTTGAGTGATTATTCCACGTGTTAATTTTTATTGGTGACCGGTTTTGTTAACCATTCACATAGGCATTATCAAACTCAGTTTGAGATTGTCAAATAATTTTAAAATGTAATTATTCACAGTTGATTAGACGATAAGAAATAAAGTTATATTGTTTTAAAAATTTAAAATACATTAAAACATACATAAAATTAAAGTACGTGTAAAGCAAGTGTAAAATTTAATACATTAGGTTTTTTGGAAAATCCAAAAATAATATTTTTTATAAACGAATTTAATTTCAAAATTTACAAATCTCCCTCAAAAGTCTTTCCATTGAATAAATATACTAATAGGACTTTGACAAGTTTTTTTCATCTTGATTATAGGTTATACCTCATTTAAGTTACTATAAAGAATACAAGCCAAGCATCCCATTCCCACTGTTGCAAGTTTCCTGAGCCAGTCGCGCCCCCGCGCAGGCGGGCCCCTCCCCGAGGTGCGCCAACTCAAAGTTTAGAGGGTGTTCCCGTAAATTACTAATAAAAAAGAGTATCCGTAACCAATTCACTGCGAGCTGGACTTTCTAAGATAGTACTCGTTCTGTGGCAGGTCCATCCGACACAAGTTCAACATTAGTTTTAAAGCCTAGATTACTATTATAAAAAGTTTTAACATCGCTTTTTCGATTTACTCAATGCATTTGATTATTCTTAAGTTTTTATTCTTCAATAGTTATAACTAAGCATATTATTAAAAATAAGTGACATTTTAATTTACATTCAAACGAATGATCCAAACTCTCATCCTCGGATAGCCGCGCCAGAGAACGGTAGAGATTTTACTAGCAAATATTTTTCACCACCCAAAATAGCTACAAGCGCTTATTTAAGTGTAAATTCTGCCATATTTGATTAAATTATTCTCATATTCTTGTAAAACGACGAACAGCTCACTGAGGAGATTGAATTCATTTGAAAGTGTCTATTCAATAAATATAGATTAAAAAATCAAATTATGATATTCGAAAAATAGGTGTATTGCGTGAGGGTTATGCGGCTCTAGCCATTAAGTAGAGATGAGACGTAGTGACTTTTTCTGATGTATGTTTTTGAGTTTCAAAGAACCAAAGCGATGTCGCATTTACTGTCTTATATGTAGTTTACACAAGATTTACCTAAAAAAAATCCGTAATAAATCTCAGGGAACCGACACCTCATAAATACTGCTTTTTCAGTGTTTACCCTCTTTATCCCTCGCAAAGTGGATTTCTTTAAGGCCTTCACGGAGTCCCCCAGCTGTAAATTAGTAATAATGAAAGAGTACCAGAAGGCGAGGGTGATCCCGCTTGACCTACGACCCCTACTTTGTCCTCTTTGCAACCTTCTCTCCCTGCAATGGGCTTACCTGCGCTTACTTAACCTGTAATTTAACGCCATTTTAATAATTGAAAAAATCAACAAACTTATCAAATAACATCACAATGAAGTTGTGTAGGTATCTACGAGTTATGCAACTCGTATGAGCTGCATAACTACATAATAGATTAACGAATAAATCCTCCCAATTCTTAATATTACCTAAAGAGGTCTCTGCTACACTTGTCGACGTAACCAAAAAAGTTAGCAATTTATAATATAAACTTTGTGGAAGAATCTGCTTAAATTCAATTTCCTCAGGGCTTGTAGCAACATTTTTAATATTGCCTTTATTATTTTCATTCGATTCTAAGCGTTTTCATTTTAAGTTCCACCACCTTGATTAAGCATTACTAAATATGTAAACTAAATAATGAGTGAGCGTTTCTTAGAGGCTACATAGTTTATTATTATTGTAGACTATTTAGATTTTTGGTGCCACCAATAAAATTATCTAAAAAATCATATAAAAAAAATTATCCGTTTAATTTCTAAAATGTAAAAAATTAGTACATATACAAGAGTACTAACTACACACACACACACACACATAGACACACACATATATATAAATATATATATATATATATATATATATATATTAACGGAAGGATTGTTCTTCCTAATTTCTGCAAAGACTTCTGGCAAACAAATGGTCGTGTACCACGTGGAATTAACAGATTTACGATTTTCTAGTGGTACAGTAGCCACGTGTCCATCTATACCAAAAAAACAGGCGACCATATGCTTCTAAGTGCTTTTCGCACGAGCAACTTTTGTTAGGTTCGGCTCATGTTGGAACACCTATACTGTTGATTGTTGCTTAGTTTCGGGATCATATGCATAAATCCAGGATTCATCACCTGTGTAGATATTGTAAACAGCTTTTGATGCACCACGATTGTATTTTTTTATCATATTTTTGCACCAATCGACACGAGCCTGTTTTTGATCTATTGTCAAGTTTTTTTTGCAAGTCAAGAACAATTTTTTTTTGCAGCCAAGTGTTTGTGTAATATCTTATGTTTACTTGTCATACTAATGTCCAAGGACGCCTCTATCTCTGGATATGTAACATGATGATCTTGCTTTATAAGTTCACGCACTACGTCGATGTTTCGTAGCACAACAACTGATTTAGGCCGACCATCTTTAATTTCGTCCGTGAGCATACGACGTCCACGATTAAACTCATTAAACCAGTGATACACAGTGATCTTTGATGGTGTTCGATTTCCAAAAGTCGAACTGAGTTGATCAATGCTCTGCTGTTGAGTTCATCATAATAAATCATCGCACGAAAATTTTCTCGAGTTAAATCCATTGTGATAATGACACGCAATTTTTAAAATCGCGCAACACAATGAAAACAATTTATTGACTCATTGAAATAAACTCATTCTACAGCCAAAGAGTCCCATTTTCAAATGTAATAATTACTTTTTAAATATTATTTATGTAGTGGTCAGTTCCAGATACTTAAATAGCAGCCTATGTATATATATATATATATATATATAATCTACTATAATAATAGCCATTGTGTGTGGGTGGGTGTGTATGTTTCATTTTTTGCTTCTCTATAGAATATCTTGAAAGATACAACGCTGATTTTTTGCACGTAAGTTTAGTAAATTTTTTCGCAGCTATGTGCCGAATTTCAAGACGATAGGATAATATTTTTATTTATAAACTAATTTAATAAGACTATGAAATATGCTTTAGCGAGTTTCAATATGAACGAATCTTAGGATTTTATTGTTGAGAATTTCAAATTTAGAACTTTTACAAAAAAACAAATTTTGATGCTTCTAAGAAACTTTCAGTGTATGTCAGTTTGACACAAGTACTATCTTTATAGTTATCTTTATAGTTACCATAGTTATCTTAAAACGTGTGTGTGTATCAACATCGAGACAAACAGAAGTAACAATAAGACAACTCACACAGGAGCGTTTGATAGCGATTACTGCACACAATTGTGGATTAATGAATGTGACCTGTCGATTCTGCAATGCTTTAAATTTTCAAGCAGAAAATATATATATCCCGGTATATTTAAAGGATATTATGTCAAATCCAGAAAATATTTATAATGGAAATTTCAAAAGAAAAATAAGATCATACAATAACAGTATATCTTTTGCATCAATGGGAGCTAAATTAACAGGTCCAGTGGCAGAATCAGGGCCACTCTGCTTCAAAATTCAAGGCCAAATATATCACAGAACTTCGCACCTTCATCCAACTGATGGTACAAAACGAAAGCTTACGAAAGATTCATCTTATTGTCAGCCAAAAATATGTTCAAACACTATTGCATCGTTCATCGAATACGTCATTTTATGACGGCTACATTTCTCGTTTAATATATATAATAAAAAATACAAACCGTATGAAATAAAGACAAATTTCATAAATTGCTAATTTATTAGGTACCATCGGGTGCATAGTAGAAATCCCTATAATAATCCATTTATTTCACATGTTTAACAAGTCGTTTAATCCCTTCACAAAGCAGTATTTCATTTAAACCGAAAAATATAATGTGAATAATAATTTGATATGTGACTTCTGCTGAAACCATAAGCGCTGACATCGCTTGTTTGATTCCGCAAAAGAAATATGATTTTCACAACGCCGTTCTGAAATTGCTTTCAAGATTAATTTCAAAAGGCTCGTAGTACACAACGCGCCTTACATAGAAATTTAAAATCACATTTGCTGGAAGGCGGTCCTACCGTCATATAGGAACATAAAAAAAAACCCTTTCCAGGGTGTCTCTATTGGAGAGTTTTATTATTTCAAAATATTATAGCCATTGTTATAACATAAGTTTTTTCTTAATTTTTTATTATTGGTGTACTTTTCTCGTGTTTAATCACTTTACAAATCTTATCAAACTGAAAAACAGCATAGACAATCACAGTACAAAGTTAGGGTTGATCGGTAGAGACATTCGGAAGTCGGATGGTCAAAGGAAAGTCTACCGCATGACAGCGTGAACAATCAGAGCCAGAGACAGAGCCCCGCTTGCCATCTCCACAGCCACATTCCCTTTCATTGATAACGAAAAGACAGTGGTCACCATCAATTAATCAAATGAATTTTATAGAAAAAATCGTCCTTCTTTAAACACAATAAATAATTGAATACCTGTATTATTTCAGATCTATAGCAAAAACATTTTTCTCGATAGTTTAAATCCTAAATATATATATTTTTTTAAATATTCATTAAATTGTATAACGTTTATTTTAAATACAATTGAATAATAATACAACGAGTATTCAAATGTGTTTTAATGCTGTTATCAATGTGATCAAAAACCCGTATGGCACTGCACAGCCCCTCGCAAGCCGCTAGATATCTCCGAGAGAGACTGTTCCAGAGACGCCTTGCAAACATGCACATATCTCGTCTTTTTGAAGACATTGATTTCTAGGTATCATCCCTTAGTGGCGTGTCATGAAATTAAATAAAATATGTTATATTTTTCCCCCGTGAATCTCGGATATTGTTACAGAAAATACTTTGTTAGGAAACAGGTGGTTTTGATAGAAAACGTGCTTACCATGCAAAGTACCAAATTATGCTTGAAGTTAGTTTGTAGATACATTAGACACAAAAAAAATAATTTCGTTGGAGAAAACCTTAATAGTGCAAAAGTATAATGTAAAACGCTTTTTTGGCGAATATTAAAAAAACCTAATGTTTTATGAAATAAAAAGCAACAAATATCTATTCTAAAAAATTTACATTCGTCGTTTGAACAAAAGCTGGTATTTTTAATGTGTGATATGTGCACATTTTTGACAAGTCTCCCCGGGCTCAGTAATCTCTAACGTGTCCTGACGTGCCCCCCGCGCAGTGGTTCCCTGGGGCGACCCCGCATAGTTATCCCCTGACGTGCCCCCCGCGCAGTGGTTCCCTGGGGCGACCCCGCATAGTTATCCCCTGACGTGCCCCCCGCGCAGTGGTTCCCTGGGGCGACCCCGCATAGTTATCCCCTGACGTGCCCCCCGCGCAGTGGTTCCCTGGGGCGACCCCGCATAGTTATCCCCTGACGTGCCCCCCGCGCAGTGGTTCCCTGGGGCGACCCCGCATAGTTATCCCCTGACGTGCCCCCCGCGCAGTGGTTTCCTGGCGCGACCCCGCACAGTTGTCCCCTGACGTGCCCCCCGCGTAGTGGTTCCCTGGCGCGACCCCGCATAGTTATCCCCTGACGTGCCCCCCGCGCAGTGGTTCCCTGGGGCGACCCCGCATAGTTATCCCCTGACGTGCCCCCCGCGCAGTGGTTTCCTGGCGCGACCCCGCACAGTTGTCCCCTGACGTGCCCCCCGCGTAGTGGTTTCCTGGCGCGACCCCGCACAGTTGTCCCCTGACGTGCCCCCCGCGCAGTGGTTCCCTGGCGCGACCCCGCATAGTTATCCCCTGACGTGCCCCCCGCGCAGTGGTTCCCTGGGGCGACCCCGCATAGTTATCCCCTGACGTGCCCCCCGCGCAGTGGTTTCCTGGCGCGACCCCGCACAGTTGTCCCCTGACGTGCCCCCCGCGTAGTGGTTTCCTGGCGCGACCCCGCACAGTTGTCCCCTGACGTGCCCCCCGCGCAGTGGTTCCCTGGCGCGACCCCCGCATAGTTATCCCCTGACGTGCCCCCCGCGCAGTGGTTCCCTGGCGCAACCCGCATACACGCTGTAGATTATCACCATTTCGTCATTTCGATGGATCTTTATTTATGATTGTCTGTTTTACGCGGTGCTTCTTTCCAAATTTTGAAAAACAAATTTGCATGTTTTTTGATATCTATTATCACCGTGCCACTACAATAGGCTGTAAACAGCCTATTAAAACTAGTTAAAAAAACTAACTAACTAACTAGTTTTTAACTAGTTAAAACTCCACGAAGAGGTAAGAACAAATAAACAACAGTATATAGCATGATAAAATTATAGATAATCCTGAATTTAGCTTGTGCCTTTCAGTGTGGATTTTTATGGTCATAATATGATATATCTTAAGAATGCTGTATTGAAGTAACTGTATAAAATAAATTTTCATAAACTACAAGTTCCATCTGTCAATAATAATTCAATAGCTTCCAATTTAATTTATTCAAACTATCAATTATGATTTGTATAAAATATCCTATTACTCAATACTAATTACTATATTACTCTTATTATAATATCAAAATATACAGTTATCCAAAAAAATTCCACTCAATGAAGTGTGTTTGGAAAGATTCGGAAAGACAAGTAAGGCCTTTAATGATACACTTAGTGATGACGACTCCGTTAAGTATTTTTCTTTTTTTCGAAGGCTTTAGCAGCTGATTAATTTCGTCTGGTTTAATTCACGAATTCACCAAAGGTTCGCGAATATGGTTGAAAAGTGACGATCCTCAAACATGAGTCTCAACTAGTGTCACAAACTAGTGGGCTCTATTTCTTTACTTTAAACTTTAATTCTGCGGTCTTGATGTCAATGTGATTTATGTCAACTCGACGAGCAACGACAACGGGGGGTTGGTAAGGTTGAATCTATCACATGGACATCGTGGCTTTGGTATCGATTGACCTTGTCGACAAACGTTATAAAATTAACTTCAGTTTTTTAAAATAAAAAAGATCGGTTTTTTAAAAAAGACGTTTAGTACTTGCACATGTGCAAGGCTGGAATACAATAAAATATCCGTGAGAAGGGTAGACTTTATAATTACATATTTCTTAAATATGTCAAATAAATCATGGTTTTATTGGAAACTGTATGCTTACAAATTCAAAGTCAATTTAATTCTAGAACTTAAAACAATACCTTAGTAATATAAAAGTTTTCCATAATTGAGGGGTGTACCCTGGTCGTCTCGTTACACAAATATAAAATTAAACTTGCATAAACCGCGTATCGGACTTCAAATATGTGCATGTTCATAATCCAAGACAGAAAGTTTTGCATATGGGAATGCTTTTGGAAATTAAATGTGAACCTATAATATTCTTAGGAATTCCCTTGATATATGCTGGTTTTCTGCAAGACATTTTCTAGCTTAATGAGCATCTTGCAAATATAAATCATGTCTTACTCTAAGATATAACTACATGCTCCGATTTTTCTCTTCAGTAAATTAATATTTTAAATAAAATACTCGAGTAATTTATCCACATGTTTTCGCCAATTTTTCACGTTGGCATTATAAAACTGAGTATAACTCAAGTATTTTATTAAAAATATTAAATTGTAATTCCTCCGAGTACTCTCTGTCAATAATATTGATTACTCTTCAGTAAATCACATTTTTAGTAGGTGTATTTTTGAGGAGAATGGAAATGTTAGTTTAAATTCAGAATTAAATACTTTATACATCGTTATCATTATCACTGTCTGCTGATAATTGATGTTTGATTTACGAGTAATTATGAATAAGTTTTAATAAATGAATTCCATTGAAATAACAAACCCTATGTACGGAGTCATTTTTTGACGATTTCGTAAAAATCACATCTAATTAATATATAATAGTTCCAAGTAATGTGACATTTGTGGTAACCTCGATTTTCTTCAAATTTTGAATTAGATTAATAACTTTCATAATTATAGACTAAATCCGATCACATTCCTTTGCTGACAAGACAAGTGTTTCCCTACCATTTGGAGGTTCAAAAAATCCTCATAGTTAATCAAGAACTCCACCCTTGGTTGGTTATTATTGTTTTTACGTTTCTATGATATTCTTGTTATATGATTTTAAGTTTCACGTGTGACAAATCTACAAAATAAAACTTATATTTTTGATCTGGTAATTATCTTGTGAAATCCATGAACTTTTGATACAAAACGCCAGATTTGTGATACGGTTGTTGCGATGCCTCAACTCAAATTTTGTGATAGAGAAGTCTTAAAAACTGAAAGGCAGTCAAATAACAAAATGACTTTTGTTCGTTGATAACCACACTGTCTTAAACATCAGTTTCTGTCTAGTAATAGCATATTTTTGAATTTAATATATATTTGTTTACTTTGGCTTACAGTAACTTAAACATAAGAGATTATTATGGAGAAACATTTTTCACACTAGACAAACCAAACACTCGTACACTCGCATTTTAATCAGCAGATTCAAATATTAACTGCCTCCATCATGGGCGGATTTAATCTCTGTGTTCACAGTAGCACAATACCGCTTCCAATTGCGCAAGCGTTGTAAAATAATAAATTTGGTAATATATGCAACGCGAGAGCAACGGACGGAACAAATAATTTGTTCTTTATGCGCTTCGATACCGGTCCCTGGAGATGCCCATTGCTGTATTATCACTCGAAATGCAAAGTCGCGTCGACTGCATTTTCCGTGCCGACTATACTAAAAAAATCTAAAAGTGCTAAAATATTCCACTATTTTGCAAATTTTTTCTCGAATTCGATTATGTCTTTTGACTGAATCCAGAGCAAGTGTAAGGCCAATCTGAACGAGGCGCTGCGGAGGGTCGCTCAGGCACTGGGAGACCATCACCTGGAGCTGGCAGCGCATAAAACCAAAGCGGTAATGCTCGTAGGAAGACGCAAGTACGAGCCGCCGCACATCACCGTCGGAGACGCGGTAATAATACCGCAGAAATCGGTCCGATACCTAGGCGTGTACTTTGGCAGCTCCCTCAAGTACACGGATCACATCCGCAGAGCCGCGGAGAAAGCCGCAGGAACCACCATCGCGCTGTCGAGGATCCTGTTGAATGTGCAGGGTCCACAGCAAAGAAAGCGGAGGCTGCTCGCTAGTGTGGCCCAATCGCAGATACTCTTCGGTGCTGAGGTGTGGGCGCCGACCATGAAGGTGGTCCACTATCGAAACACGCTGTCGAGAATATGCGGGTAGCAAACGGTATCGGCCGATGCGGCGCTCGTACTCGCGGGAATTCTGCCGATCGACCTTCTCACAGAAGAACGAAAGGCCATCTACGAAGACGCAGAAGACCGTGACACCGCGCGCGCAAACGCGAGGGCAACCACGATACGCAAGTGGCAAGATGGCTGGAGCGAGTCACTGAAGAGGCGATGGACGTAGAAGTTAATCCCGGTCCTCGCCCCTTGGATCTACCGCACCCACGGTCAGTTCATGTACCGGCTGACCCAACTCCTCACCGGGCACGGCTGCCTCGGCAGCTATCTGGTGAGAATAGGCCGGTCGGCGAGTGCACGTTGCCCGCTCTGCGACGACGACGTTGACGACGCAGAGCACACGCTGTTCAAGTGCTGCGCGACGGAATCGGAGAGATGGCGGCTGCGTTGCAGGGGCTGGCGTAATATGGACGACGGAGGGACTAGTTCCGTCCATGTTGGCACGCAGAACGGCTTGGGACGCAGCCACGGACTTCTGCGAGAAGGTCCAGCGAAAGAAGGAGGAGCTGGAGAGGGCTCGACAAACGAGCCCCTCCCATCCACCGTGACCAAGCCTTCGTCTTCATGCTTCCTGTAGAGGGGGTAAGTCACGGAGACGAAAGATTCGTTTGAATGCAATATGCTGCCTCTTCCCCCTTTACAGGAATGCAGCATATATACAGATGATTTTATTGCAGCTTTTTTTTGTTTTTACGTGTTTTTTTTAAATTTTGATTCTGTGAAGGCGTATAAAAGAGACGCCACCGTAGCCCGATGGTTACTTTATGTCTGGCCCGAGTGCGGTGGCTAAAAAAAAAAAAAAAAAGTTGCAAGTGTAATAAAGGTGATGCAAATTTATTACTTGCATAGAGAATGTAAAAAAAACTCATATAAGTTAGTTCACTAGCGCTGGGCAGCTGATTTACCTCTCGCATTTAATGCATTTTTCTCGATCATACCGATATTAACTAAGAGCGAAACCGAACACCTCGGGTTGGGTATTTGTTCTAAAACACTTTACCATAAAGCAATCAAGATAGCTCTTTTTCGTAAAAGTTAGGTAACAATTTAAAATCCTTTTTGTAAAATCATTACGCTATCGAACTCACAACGAAATTGAACAGGTATAGTCTATCAATTCTTATAATATGTGAATTTCAAGTGGATGGAGAAAAAGAAAGGCAAGGAGAGCTCTTGTTGTATAGACTCGCTAAAGTAGATAGAGTATCATGATTTATTCACTGAAAAAAATGATACTATTAGAAAACCATCGCGTATGTTTTCATGACAATATATATATACATATATTTATATATCCAGTCGCAGGATCGGTCGTCGCAGATCGCAGCCACTGCGGCGGGCGAAAGAAACTCGTCGTTAAAAAAAAGCATGTGGAAAATTTTCAAAAGTATTATATTTCAAATATTAAAATTGAATTCCACTAAGTACTCGTCCATATTTCCATGAAAACCTTCGAAAAGTTAGATGTTTTCGTAACTCAGTGATTTTTTCCTCCCGCAACATACTGAACGACCGTCGTACAGTATGGGTGTAATTTCGAAACAAATAGAGATAAAAATCTAATAAACTGAAGGTCCCCACGAAAATCCGGTACTACAATATTTCAGTCAGCCCAGGATATAAATTTAAATTTAAATCAACATGGCTGTGAATCAACGTATGTGAGCGTCGCCAAGCTAATTTATAGATTGATAATCAAATGCTAGGAGGTGGCAGTGAAAGCGAGGTAAGATGAATTATTCTCAGGTACGGACTGCGTGTTGTGTGCTATCCAGCCCTACCCCCCGGATCGAGTATAATATTAACGTATAATCATAAAGATGTATATTTACAAACTTACGCTGTGAAATATGTTTGACTTTGAAGAATAAATAGAGTTCCCTCGATCAAAATGCTTTTGTTGATCACCCTGAGTAAAAGAAAAGCAAACTAAAAGATCATTTTCAAAGGAGAATTGAAATTGTTCAAATTATGTTTAAAAGATATATTTTTCAAACCGATTTCAAAAATCATAAAAATATCCTTGTTGTCAACAGTAGTCATTGTATACCACGAGATAATTTTATAAAAAATATTTAAAAATCACACGACAGACTTAGAATTTTTTAAACATACAAAAATCGACAAACGTTCTTCTCAAAGATATCCAGCGTAAGTTCCTAAATGGTCGGTCCATTTTACCGAGAAGCAGGAAGTTTTATCTTTTTGCGAGTAGTTTTTCCCTCATTTCCCGAGGTCACTTATGATGGAGTCACTCGGAGGGGGCTGCACGGTCGAGCCCCGGGCTGTCACCTAATGAGCCAAGAGGCCGAGGGAAATCCCTCATGACTAACGGCGAGCCATGCTACTCCTGATGACAAAAACTTTACAAGTTCTTTGATATCCTTTTGACGCAACATTAGGCCGATATGAAATTTGTCGAGGAATAAAATAAGGCTACGAATTTTCTTTCGCAAACTTTAAGGTATTTTCTACGCTAGAGCTTGAGTGATGAGACGTGTGATTTTTACACGTACAGCTTTAGTATAGACTTTTCACGAAAAAAAGTTTAAGAAGATTTAGTATTCACGCTCATTTACTTTCACGGGTGTGTACACACACACACACACACACACACACACATATATATATATATATATATATATATATATATATATATATATATATATTTATATATATATATATATATATATATATATATATATATATATATATATATATATATATAAATATATATATATATATATATATATATATATATACATATATATATGTATATATATATAATACAAGATTACTATTGGTGTGTAGAGATACTGCAATTTATAGCAGGCCTCGTTCAGGTCAGCTCACTTCTCAAAAGGCTTTCTACCCAACAAATCACTTTAATCAGAGTTCATGGACGGGAGTCATTCCCAAGCGGGCCGGGCCTCTCGCGATGACTGAAGGTATATATATATATATATATTTATATATATGTGTGTGTCTATGTGTGTGTGTGTGTGTGTGTGTGTAGTTAGTACTCTTGTATATGTACTAATTTTTTACATTTTAGAAATTAAACGGATAATTTTTTTTATATGATTTTTTAGATAATTTTATTGGTGGCACCAAAAATCTAAATAGTCTACAATAATAATAAACTATGTAGCCTCTAAGAAACTAAATAGCCTAAACTAATAAGAGTATTTGCGGGGGCCGGGAGAAGCTAGAAAATAAGAAGGACCAGGGCGGATGAGGAATAGCAGGCATTTTTCACAAGAAAGAAAAAAGCTAGCCGAAAAAATTCAGTAAATTTTCGCCGCAGCCAATAAATTTCCCGACTTTATTGAATCGCTTTCAATTTACATTTGGAATACATCTTGCACACGCGGCCCGGGGCGACCGCGCCGAGTCACGCGCCGAGTCACGCGCCGAGTCACGCGCCGAGTCACGCGGCGAGCTCGCGCGCCGAGGCTCGGCCGCGCTAGCGTGCGCTCGAATTATAAAGTTGACCGATTTCAATTCTCAAAGCCTTAGCCAAGTTAGAGCATTGTGATGATTTCTTCAAAGCGGGTGACACGTACTTCTTTTGCAGAATCGAGTGATCTCCCTTGACAAAACGCGAGATAGGAATATTCGCCCACAAGTGGTAATAAATAGTTTGAGTGGAGGCGAGATGAATTGTTTTGTTAATGATCGTAATATAAAAAAAACATGTTTGACGCAAAAGTACGGTCATTTCAGAAACCAACGCTAATAGCAGAATCGTAGAAGAATTAATGATTGAAGAATGAAGAATTAATGAAGTAGAAATGAGTAATGAATACTGATTATAATTGCAATTACAAAGCTATTTATTTGCTGAAGCTGTTTTTACGCGGGTGCTACTGAATCTTTGCTTTAGTGCAGGGGCTCTCAAACTCTTTAGGCCCACGGGCCCTTTTTCATAGTCAAAACTTGCCCACGGACCCCCTTTCATGGTCAAAACTTGCCCACGGACCCCCTTTCATGGTCAAAACTTGCCCACGGATTCCCTTTCATAGTCAACACTTGCCCACGGACCCCCTTTCATAGTCAAAACTTGCCTAGGGACCCTGAGTAAAATACTACATAAATTCATATTATAGACTAGTTGGTGCAAGTATCGACTCTATGGCATTCCTGTATAAACCTGCCTGACTCACCGCGATGCCTGTTATTACTTGTATTTTATGCACCTGTCTATATTTATATTTTACTTAGGACGTTAAAATCGCTAATAATGTATTCATTGTTATTTATTTTAAGTTCCATATTAATAAAAACGTGTCACAATTTTTTTATTTTATATTAAACTGATGTTGTTCAGGGACCTCCAAACCTATTTTAATTAAGGACCCCCTGAATGATTCTAGGGACCCCTTGGGGTCCGTAGATACCACTTTGGGAACCCCAGCTTAAGTGTAAAGTAGCCGTAATACGTTATATTCGTGGAATATGAGCTCACAGTGTCGATGTGTGATGGCGCAATCTGCCGATACTCAAAAAGCGGAACGTTCAATAATATATTTCAATACTTCCAGTTATATATTTCATACTCACTTCATATTTGATATTTCGTTTTTATTTTAAATATATTGCAACATTTATATAAAAGCTTAAAATTCAAGCACCGCATTATACTGCAAATATAAATAATTATCAATCGATTTATATTATTAACTAATTTCATACGTGCGCCTATATAATATTCACTTAATCGTTCGACGAAAAATGAATTCCGCGCAAATCGTCGATCTCGTCTACCTGAGGCCAACAACTCAGCTTTTACTTTTTGGCGTTAAATAATTTTGAAATATAATTTATAAGAATAAAAATGAGAATATATCTCGCAAAGCATCAAAATGACAATCATCTTTATCCAATGGGCCAGGTAAAAGATTCCACAAAGAATGAATAACAAACACCATCTATGGAAAATCATTTATCAATCTTTACCTCTGTAAAAAAGCCATTAAAACCTAACAATGCAAGCTTTTTTTATCCGAATGATAAATGTTGCTTAAAATATTGTATTCATCTTTAAGAATTTTCTACCGAATGCGATGAGCACTATTTTTGAGCATTCGGAAGGGAGAACATTGTAATTTCTCGAGGTTAGAGACTAAAAATGGGAGCACCGTCTTGAAGCTTTCACTAAAATACTTCAAAGCTAATAAAATAATTAAAGTACGGATTTTTTTGGATGCAAAATACACAATTAGTCGGTCACTTGATATGCTCGGGCCCCGCGGAGCCAACGAGCTCCCGCGCGACCGTCTGGTACGAACTTCGCGAAATGCACTAACCTGCATTACTTATTAGATGTGAATAAGGGTTAATATCTTCAATGTAAGCTATCAGTTAAGAATATATGTAAAATCACTTATTATCCGCCATTCTTGTTTTTTAAATACAATATAATAATCATGAGTGAGGTGACAACAACATTTAACATAAATTGAACTATCCTTTTATTACAATATTTTATTAATTCACATAATCACATAGTATTGTAGTACTTAAACGCAAGAAGAAAGATATGCATTCCTTGTACAAAAACACATAAATCAAATAAAACCTCTAAGTCATTCAAGAAATTCAAAAGCTATCATCGCTAATGCAATCAAATCAAGATGTTTGTGCATTTAAAATAGCCCACTATCATTGACAACAAGTATCCATTTTAATATATTTAATTTTTGTTTTGGTCTTGTATCAACTCCCAACATAATAAAAAAGTTATTCTGAAACTTTTGTCGTTCTGTCCACCGTCTCTTACGAATGAGAGAATTTTCAGGGGTGAGTCGATATGATAATAATATTAGCATCAAAAAAAAAAATTGTTTATTACTATTTCAATGCTGCCGGAAAAAAATCAAAAGAAATCTAAAATATATCCGATAAACAGCAATCCGACGTGAAGGAAACACCGGGATGCTTTACATTCGGAAGCCATCTTTGGGAAAATGAAAAAGCACAATTATTACCGAAATATTCTGGCAAGTGACCCACTTAAGCAAATATTGGGTCTTTGTGTTACATTTGCAAATATATCAATGAAGCCAAGAGAGCTTGATGGGTTTGGCTGTCTATGCGAATCTCTAAATATATATACATATATATACACATATATATTTATATAAATATATATATATGTATATATATATATATATATATATATATATATATATATATATATATATATATATATATATATATATATATATATATATATATTTTATATATATGTATATAAATATGTAAATATGTAAATGTGTATGTCTGTGTATGTGTACTGATTGCTTAGTCCTTAGCACACTGCATTTTCATAGCGGAGGGCCATATCAACTACCTACTATATATGTATATATTATATATATATATATATATATATATATATATTTAATTTACTGTTTAAACCTTTAATTGAAATTTATGCATGTATTTTTAGTTTGGATTAGTATCCAAAGCGACATGTCCGAGCCGCAGGTGTGTAAAGCGAGTTTTTCGTCATTTTTTATCACTTTCTCCATCAACTTTATCGGGAAGTTGTCAGTCATGATTGATCATTTCAATGAGAGCATCGCTCAAATAAAGACAAACTTACATCGTAACAGGAGATGCTATGTAATGTTTACATTGTTGTAATGCGCCCCTGCGCCATGATGGATGATCAAATTACTGCGAATAAATACTCAAAGCTATACAGTATTGCCTGATATAAAGCCATCAGTCTAATTAATGAACCACGTTGTTCTTTACAGAATAAATATTTCATCAACTATCATGGCAGTTCCAGATTTCCTGGCTATATTCACTAGTTAACTTTTTTTTACAATTTTCATATAAACAATTCAAAACGTTGTGACAGATAGTTTTCGGTGGAATTCAATTTTGATGTTCTTAAAAAAAACTATTTTTGTAATTTTCCACGTTCTTGTTTTTATTTGTGACCAGTTTTTTCAACCTATCTCAATAACATTTTCAAAAGAAGTCAATCGTTCGTTTGAAAATGCTAAGATTTAAAAACTCGGATGCTAGATTTTGTATTTGTACCTTGTAATACGAGTAATACAGGGTGTCCAAACAGAGTATCGGGTATTTGTTAGTTCAGTAAAACAAAAACTTACAATCAACTTAAATTAAGTATATTTTTATTGTTGATTATAAGAATACAATTTGTAAAATTATTTTGAAAAGATGATGTTATCCTAATAGTGACCGTTACGCTGCTGGCACTCTTCTTTTTTTTTATTGCAAAATTCTTTATTAAATTAGATAAGATAATCTGGAACGAAAATTGCTGTTAACACGCTGACACATGTCTGATGTTTTGTTTCAATTCCGTTAGGGTCGTCAAATTATTCTCATAAACCCTACTTTTAAGGCATCCCCATACGAAATAGTCAAGAGGGCTAAGGTCGGGGCTTCAGGGAGGCCATTTGATGTTACCTCTACGTGAAATGACCTTATTAGGGAATAATTCGTTAATAGCTTCAATTGATTGATTGGATGTATCACAAGTGGCCCCGTCTTGTTGAAACCATGTTCTTGGAATGAAACCTTGAAATTCCTGCAACTCTGGGCCCAAAAATTTTCGCAGCATATAATGGTCACTATTCACTATTCACAGAAATTTAGCGTAAATCACACGCAAATGTGGTTTTTGAGGATCGAATTGACTTCAATATTAACAAAATGACATAGTTTAATAAAATCCTATTAGTTTTTAAAAAAATTAAATTATCAAATTAAACTATATTTCATTATGGAACCATATATATGATTTAAGGCTTTTACTTTTTTTTTCATTTTTTTAATAAAAAGATTTTAAAATGAAAAAATTAAAAAAAAAGAAGTTTTTACCACTATGAGTATTGAGATTTTTAAAATATTCCTGAAAAACTGAGGGTTTGTAGAGAATGTCAATAAAATCAGCTCATATATTTATGTTTTTCTTCCGTTACTGGCTTATTTGTAGTGTATAGATAATATTTCCATATATATTGGTATTACGCTTATAGGTTTGTGTTTTCCGAAAATTTAAATATATATATTAATTTTTTTTTGTATTTTATATATATATATATTTAAGTTTTGGTAGAATATTGTTTTATATATATACATATTTTATAATGAATACAATTTTTTTGTCCGTTTGATGTTTTGTTTTTATTTATAGAATTTCGTAGGCCAAATACATATATTGTAAATTAATTAAACTTAAAAATATAACATTTATCATTCATTCATAATTTAACAAAATACTCACTTCAATCCAGTTCTTTTGGTACTAATTACTGCAAGTGAAAATATTTACTCACAAAATCACAACCTAAAATGTCAACGATGGGCAAACAAATTAGGTCACCCAGACACAATTTAGGATGTGCCTTGTGACGTAATACGTTGTCGATGTTGTCACACGAGTTGATGGTATCGGGTGACCGTAAGGCCTTCCAATTAACGTTTAATTTCCGGGACGCTCAGGCCTGCGGGCCGCAGCCCGAGGCGGCTCCGGGAGCGGCTGGCGAGGGCGAGCGCAGCGCATCGCTTGTGCAAGCTCGTCCGTTTAATCTTCGCAGAATGACAACTGCAACTTATTTTTTTTTAAATGTCAATAGTCAATAGTCAATGTATCCAGCAATTTAGAAGCTTACGAACACTTATGTTACTACGAATTTATTTTTAAGGAGTTAGTGGTCAGATATGTTTTTTTTATTTTATAAATACAATTTTTACTAAATATTTTTTTCCTAGTGCATAAATAACGAGCACTGTATCATTTTAAATTCAAATCAAGCTTTACAGGGGATTCTCTTATTTAAAAAGCGTATCTCTAGAAACTGCTTGAATTTGAAGCATTCATTGAAGAATTTGCATTTTCTACGTTTACATTCGAATGCAGATAAATTCTCGAAACGATTCTTTCGCATAAAATATCGAAGAGATTAAATACGAACGCAACCGTTTAGCGACCGAGAATATTTCTCGAAACCGGGAAATAAAATTCCTGTGGTCGGGGAAGGGAGTGAATTAACGTAAAATTATTTTACTTATTCAAGTACGAATCTGCCTTCGCCAAAGACAAATTTGCATCGCAGTCTCTCGGGAAATTCTATCTGAATTTGAATTTATTTCGTTGCATATTTTGAAACTCGAACTACGTTAAACATTTCTGAGGTGAAAATATCCCGCAACGGCGGGCCGGCGTGGCTCGGACGACCGCACACGAGCGCGACGCGCCTCGCCGGAGGGACGCAGGCTCCCTGCTCCCTGCTCCCTGCTCCCTGCTCCCTGCTCCCTGCTCCCTGCTCCGCGCCCCTCTAGCCAAGGATGGTGTTGAGGTCTCGGGAGGTCACGTTGAGTCGCGGGTGGTTACTTTACAACATAAATCCCTTGACAGCTGACAAAATGGCCGCCAGTTAAAATAGTGTTGCCAACTTAAAGTTCTATACCTCTATAAAAAACACCCTATATAAAGTAGTACCAATTTTTTTTTAAATATAAGTGTTAATTTTTTATATGCTTTTTTCGCCTTTAATCAATTCCAAATGCATTTAATATTTTTGACAGAGAGTACACAAAGTTTTAATAAAACGGATAATAAAAAAGAACGCATCAGAGCGCAACTCCGCGCGCGCCCGCTCCGCGCCTCTCCGCGCCTCTCCGCGCCTCTCCGCGCCTCTCCGCGCCTCTCCGCGCCTCTCCGCGCCTCTCCGCTTCTCTCCGCGCCTCTCCGCGCCTCTCCGCGCCTCTCCGCGCCTCTCCGCTTCTCTCCGCGCCTCTCCGCGCCTCTCCGCGCCTCTCCGCGCCTCTCCGCTTCTCTCCGCGCCTCTCCGCGCCTCTCCGCGCCTCTCCGCGCCTCTCCGCTTCTCTCCGCTTCTCTCCGCGCCTCTCCGCGCCTCTCCGCGCCTCTCCGCTTCTCTCCGCGCCTCTCCGCGCCTCTCCGCGCCTCTCCGCGCCTCTCCGCTTCTCTCCGCGCCTCTCCGCTTCTCTCCGCGCCTCTCCGCGCCTCTCCGCGCTCTCTCCGTGCCTCGCCGCGCTTGCCGAGCCCTCTGCCGAACATAACTGTCTGCAACAGGGCCCGGACTGTCTGATGTACGGAGGTCCCGTCGACTCAGGCGAGCAAGAAGAGTTTTTATATCCAGTTTTTTAGAGGTAGTAAAACGTAGTGATCTAAAGCTTTATTATGTATATGGAATACTATGTTATACCTTTTTCAACGTGTTTACGCCGTAGTTTCTGTATTCCGTATCCGATAATAGTTGATTTTTTTTATTCCCGAAGAAGCTTGCGATGTTCCTTGAAATATTTATATATTTTTGAAATAATATCTGTAAACCGTAATTTAACAAGCTCGTAATAAAATGAACAATAGTAATCTTGCATATCGACTGTCATACTTAACGATAAGCGTTTATTTAAATGGATCTCATTTTCAAAGTTTGGATACTTTACTAAGTAATATTTAGAAATATTCGGCTCGAGAATACTTAGAAAATTATGTTAGCTTATTAAGTAAATAACAATGTATTCGGCTTAGACTATATGATATATTCTGACATACAACATGTGTACAAAAATAAGATGTATATATATACTTATATATATAACTAGCGGATACCCGGCGCGTTCTACTACGCTATATAAAGAAATATAATATTTTTTTTATTTGTTCGAAAAAATAAAAAATAAAAAAGGAAATTTTGTTTATTTGTTAACTTTTTATCTTAATGCTAGCAGGTATATTGAGTTTTTTCGGTAGGTGTGTAAACATAACGGCGTTCTAACTCTAAAGCGCGCAGCATAACAGGAATGTTGCGAAAAACAGGAATTTTCTATGTTCAAACCAGCAATACTTAGCGATTGGCCGTGAGCCTAGTTGATAGTTATGGCAAAAGCCGGACGCATTAGAAACTGTAATCGCTTGAAATCGGGCAAATCGGTTGAAATCATTGGAATTCGTGGTATCAGCACATCTTCTCCTTTACATTTGCCGCTGATGATTGTGGCTTAAAAAACCAAATTTGACTATCAATTGTTTAATTTTAATAGTCTCAAACAACCTCAGTATTTTTGGCTTTCAAATGAACCGGTTTGGGGCACATCGGTTAGATTGTTTTAAAGATTATCGCGGCCTACTAACCGCCAGTCATGGAGTTTGTGTTTTATATATATACTAGAAATGTAGCCCGTCATAAAATGACGTATTCGATGAACGATGCTATTGCATCGTTCATCGAATACTATTGTGTTTGAACATATGTTTGGCTGACAATAAGATGAATCTTTCGTAAGCTTTCGTTTTGTACCATCAGTTGGATGAAGGTGTAAAGTTCTGTGATATATTAGGCCTTGAATTTTGAAGCAGAGTGGCCCTGATTCTGCCACTGGACCTGTTAATTTAGCTCCCATTGATGCAAAAGATATACTGTTATTGTATGATCTTATTTTTTTTTTGAAATTTCCATTATAAATATTTTCTTGATTTGACATAATATCCTTTAAATATACTGGGTAAAAAGGCCTTGCTGGTAGTTTCACTTTACTTTTGTGACAGCAATCGTTGAACTTTCCATCTGATGGTTTTTCTGCTTGAAAATGTAAAGCATTGTAGAATCGACAGGTCACATTCATTAATACACAATTGTGTGCAGTAATCGATATCAAACGCTCCTGTGTGAGTTTTCTGATTGTTTTTTCTGTTTCTGTTTATCTCGATGTGGATACACGCACTCGCATTTAAGACAAACGCAGCGTTCGCTGTGCATCAGTTTCTTTTTGTCTTGAGGTCGATGCGCGTACTCGAATTTTAAGAAGACGCTGCTCAAGTTTTCCTTCCAATTTATTGCTTGACATTTCTGTCACATTTCGTGTCACAATCAACGCATCACTTTTAGGAGGCATTTTGAGTTAATAATGATGTGATAAATAATTTTTAACGCAATTTCGATAAAAAAATAAAGATAGTATGTGTCAAGTTGACATAAACTGGAAATTTCTAAGAAGCATCAAAATTTGTTTTTTTTAGTAAAAGTTCTAAATTTGAAATTCTCGCGGTGAACAACAGAATCATATAATTCGTACATATTGAAACTCGCTAAAGCATTTTTTATAGTTTATGAATAAAAATATTATCCTATCGTCTTGAAATTCGGCACATAGCTGCGGAAAAATTTACTAAACTTACGTGCAAAAAATCAGCGTTGTATCTTTTAAGATATTCTATAGAGAACTAAAAAATGAAACATACACACCCACCCACACACAATGGCTATTATTATAGTAGATTATAGAATCTAAATTATATATATATATACTGATAAAGTATGAGTGCATGGAATGTAGGCACATGAAAACCCACAATAATAGTTATTTGCATGTCAAAAGCACTAATATTTCAATCATAGTCAGGAAAAACAGCTTCACTTTGGAAACAATTCGAATAGCAAAAACAGCAAGAGGTAGAAGAAGTCAAGAGCGTCGAGAGAGTCCATCCAATCTTCACAACGTAAAGTCCGCAGCGGCTGCGGCCAGAATTAACCGCGCACATCCAGAAACTTGCAAAACGTAAACTTTTACGCTTCATAAAATTTAACTGCAGGCACTTTGTTACCGTGCAGCCAGGTTGAGTCTCTCCCTGGGTGTAAAGGACGCCCTTTTGATAAATAATCACCCAGAACTAACTTACTGCGCGCATCACTCGCGCGCGGGCGGGCGCACTCGTTAGCGACATTCACCATTTATACATACATCCATTGTAAATCCGGACGGGACTTTTCTTCGAGTTATTTATTTTCAAGATTCATATAATACTGGATCAATAAGCATTCATTCTTCTAGTTCTAGACAAAAGGTAATTTTGACGGAGGTCGGCATTTCACCATGCGCTGCCACCTGTCAAGAGATGACATACCAAATTTCAGACTTATTTGATACCAGCGGATACCCGGCGCGTGCTACTACGCTAAATAAAGAAATAAATTACTTTTTAAATTTGTTCGAAAAAAAAAAAAGGAAATTTTGTTTATCTGAGATTATTCGGTAGGTGTGTAATCATAAAGATTTATCAGCGTTCTGACCCTTCTGAAATTGAGTGATTTCATCGTTTCGATTTGAAAGCTCGAGCACTGCCATGTCACTGCCTTTGTTAACATATTTGCATATGTACTTAATGGATTTCTCGGAGTTGCAGTATTCCACATTGATATATGTTTTTGACAGTATTGGACTGTATGGAACAATCCATCTGTTATCAATGTTTCCATCAATCAATGAATCCATCAACGTTTCTTAATTGAATGGTGGTGGTGAATCCTCCATCTTCTGGCTTTCATCGTCTGTATTTCGGATATCCATCCTCATCAGTTTGAGTTTCATTAATCAAATCACGTGGATATCTTTTCGTGCATGGCGAATTCATATTCAATGCTCCGCATGGACCGTGAATCATGTTCATACAAACAACGTCAAAAAGTATCGGATCTTCAAGTTGATTTGGTAGATCATCAGATATAACACTATCGATTTGAGTTGAAACTATTAGACCATGAGCGTGTGATAAGCCCCGTTTTTGCCATTCAATCGAATACATCTAGCATTGCACTTCACCGTATATATGATTTTTTATCGTCAGATCCATGAGTTTTTGTTTGAAAACTCTAGCTGTCAGATCATGTCTGTGATGCGATGACTGACCAGGCGATAGCAAATCTTTGATTTCCGACCAAGCAGGATTGTACGTAAATGTGATGAAAAGATCCAGTCGCAAATGAATGACAGTTCTGTTGTTTTTTTTTTGTTGTGGCAGCCTGCATTATACAACGGCAACGTCATATTAATCTTAACAAACATCCAGATCAGTGTTTTTTTGTTGGCAGCCTGCATTATCCGCCAACACACTGTTCTTTTTTTGAAAAGTATTCGCTACCGCAAAATGTTGAAACTTTTGTATGTGAAATGTCGAAAATTTACATAATTATTTTGATTATTATTTTTTTAATTTAAGTAGCCTAAAACCACTTCAGTATTATTGGTTTCAAATGAAACCGGTTTGGGGCACATCGGTTCGATGGTTTTAAAGCTTAGCACAGGCAAATAACCGCTGGTTTTTGAGTTTGTGTTTTATATATATAGATTATGATAATTTGATTTATAGTATTGATTTAAAAGATGTTTGTAATAAACTCGAAAGATATATTTTTAATTATTTAAGTTTTGGATGGAAAAACTTGCGATGAAATAATGATGTCTGTGGGAACTCTTCACCGTCTTTAATAATCGTTAAACGCCTTTTCAATAAAATTATACACGGCGTAACACCCGTTTGTGATAAATATTGTTTGGCCACCTGGCAGCCACGATTACTGAGGATATCATTAAGAAGAACATAACCATTGGCATCAAACAATGACTGTTATTATTTGTGGCTTTTTAAAAAATAAACACACCTTAAATAATTGTATAATTTTTAGTATTAAATTCAAAATGCATGAAATGAATTTTCTCTAAGAATAAATCAGGTCCTTCACCCGGTTTTCCTCCTTTCAACTGAAAATGTTCTCAGTAGTTTAACTTTATACCTTTGATATCTTGAAGCAGTTGATTTTATATTAATTGATAGTAAAAGTATAAACATAACTAATGTCGATTTGTGAAAATTGCGGCTGCGTGAAAATTGGAATATTCTTCCCCTTCAACAATAGTGCTGTTGTAATTTTGTACAATAATTGAAAATAATTTTGTATTCAATTTTAATATACACTACATAATTTTGATATTTATATAACAAGCTAAATGACGTAAACTCTCTTTGTTATCATTGAAAGACAATTCCTCACACTGTTTACGCTTTTCACCCTAGTATTATTTTCAATAAAAGTAACTTTGATAATTCTAAATAAAAAGTGCCACTAAAAAAAAATAAAAACCAAACAATGCCATATCTCAATAAATGTTTTTATAAATATTATTTAAGAATTCTGAACAAATCTTAAAACTATTTAATTAAATCAGTTTCTTCATTTTCATTTCCGTAGTATACAATCATAAATTCGTTTCTGATTAAAAAAACAGGGGTTTATTTTGTAACAAATGAAGTGAACGTTCTTTTAGGGCCTAACGAAGCCGGCGAATCTCGCGCGAAGGCTTCTAATTGCGTCTCCCCGAGGGGCGCAGCGAAGTGTGCCCGATTCGGTTTAATTTTTTTACAAACACAATAAGGGTTTCAATAATTTTTCTTGCGTCTGATTTCTCGTGCGTCTATAAAGTCTTTCTCTTTATTCAAAGCCCGAACTTGTTCGAAGATTCCTTAGATGTTTGCGAGGGCGCCACATCGTGTAGATTCTATGAGAAATATTAAATTCAATTGATATAATATTATAATTAAAACATTTTAATTATTTTCCACGATAAGCCGTTTTTTTATCCACAAGTTCGTTTGAAATGTTTGTTCTCACTCACAACAGATGCAAAACAATAGTTTATTTAACGATTTTTTCCATTTCCTGACTTCAATCCTCACCCGTATAAAATAACATTAAAACAAAAACTCGATACAATTTTGAAGTAATGACTCCACTTATAATTTATTAACATAAAATAATTCATCAAATATTTTGGGTTAATTATTATATCACCCTCTGCGTAAACGTTTCTGAAACTGGGAGATAATATTTTACAATAGGCGACGCTTCATTTATTCTAAAAAAAAATCAAAAAGCTCTGGAGTGAAGCCGTATCTCGGGCTAAGTTGGAGGTTGGTTTTTTTTTAATATATCATTTGTCGACACATGCCTCTTCAAGGCGACGCCTTCTCCGCGCTGGCCGCCGAGGACTCCTCGCGCCCGCCGCGGGCTGCTAGACGTGCATATTGCCCCTTTTGATCTTTTCTAACTAAAATCAAAACTAAGATTTTTGGTTGCATTGACTTTTTCAGTCCTCCTTTGGCCAGTAACTTGTAAATATTTTTGTATAAGAAAGCCAGAATAGAGCACTTGGATTATATAATGATATAATAGCTATCTTTACACATTTCTCTAAAGATAATCGATGATATCTAGGATATTCTGTTCCAAATAAATTCCAATACTATGAATTTATATACCAACACTAATAATAATTGATACCAATGAATTATCACCGCTATCTATTCTTAAATAAGCACAAAATATTTTTATACAATGTTATCAATCCAAAGCACACGCGAGGGGCTCTCGGAGAGTCCGGCGACTCGCGGCCGTGGCGTGACGCCGACATGAGGGCGCGTACAAATTAAAGATAATGGACCACTGAATTCAATATTATATTGAAACTCATTCATCTACTGGAAATTAATCCTAGGAATCGAATGCATGCTTGAGATGCATCCCGCGTATTGCGGGTCTATTTTCTTTGCTCTAATAAGTTAAGTATGTATATTAGGGTGTCCCTTATATGACCAAAAAAATTTTTTTTTCAAATTTCGAAATGCATACCTTCTACTTTTTTTAGTAATGCTATAAGAGTCTTAAATATAAAATTTCATCTTTCTAGCATAATTGCAACCAGTGCCGACCGAGCTTCAAAGTTTAGTAAAAAACGTGTTTTGTCTTGATATTTCGGTCTGGTATAAAATCATTATAAATGCAATAAATTAAATAAATAATAGTAAAAATTCAATTAGATGAACATTAATCTTTAATCAAAAACATAAAGTAATAACAATCAGCCAGGGTAACTTTTTTTTAGAGTTGTTTTTTTACAGTCCGGATACAATTTTCTATGTTCCTGGACACAGCGCAGCAAGAACTGTTTTTGCTCTTCTTCAGCCGTGATAAGTCCGTTAAAATCTTGCATCATTTTAACAGCCCTTTCAGCAGTATCATTCACAACTCTCAAATAACTTATTTTTCTTTTAGCTTCCAGAAAAGCAGCATTATTATTCCAGGAAGATACATCTTCCTTTAGAAAACTGTCGTCGATCTGCAGTCGTGATAAAAATTGTTTGCTCTTTTCCGATACGAAATTATCCAGTGTTTTGCCTGGAAAAAAAAGGAAAATAAGATAAATAACAAATAAATCTACAACAATTTAAATATATCACAAAAAGTCAATTAAACTTACCAAACAACCTTTGGGGCAGTTCTTCCTTTGACGGGTCATAGCGTTTGCTAAAATCTGAGGTTTTGTCCCGGTTGAAGTTGGCAATCATTTTCTTTTTAGTTTGGTTATCAACTTCATCATCAAACAGTGATAGAATAACTGTCTCTTCACATAAATACCACAAGTGATGGCTAAACTTGCTTATAGAAGCATTAGAAATTGTTGCGTCAACTTTTTCGTACTCTTTTAACATCTTCAAGAAGCGCAAATCTTGGTTAGGTGCTTTGATCGCCACTGTACATTCGAGCCAAGGTTTAACATACAACACCACGACAAATAAGCAAACATCTTGTAGAGCCTTTTTTTCCTTCGCAGTTATTCTGCATTGTGACTGAAGTGAACATATGTTTAAAGAATAGATCGCTCTCGCCATCCAGCGTGCCTGATGCATTGCTCCGGGGGGCCTTAGTTTTAATTTTTCCTCTGTGTCTCCTCCCAAAAATATTACGCACAGTTCGACCAATTCGCGGTAGTCATCTCTTACATAACCTTTGTCTAATTCTGCCTTATAAAATATTAACAAAGCTTGAATGTCTGTCTCGGCAACACGTTGTTTTACGAAATTAAGAGATGGTTCAATGTTACTAGCGTCGATGTTTTTCCAATTTTCTCTGAACTTTTTAAACATTGGAATATCTGGGCTACTAGTAATTTGCTTAATTTTGCTTTCAAAGACAGCTTTTAGGACCAATTCATAAACATGATGACGACAGGCGAAAAGCAGCAATTCTCTTCCTAAAGTTTGCTCCAAAATAGCACAAGCTCCATTGAAACGGCCAGTATTGGAAGCTGTTGTGTCGCAGCACATTATTTGTACTTTATCGTGAAGGTTCCAGTCAAAGAGAGCTGTTGAGACAGCCTTAGCTAGATGTTTTCCAGAAGAATGTTCTAGTTTCGGCACTGCAAGAAGCTGTTCCTTATCGTCAAACGAAGCAATAACTGGCAAGCGTTCTTCTTTAGAACTTCGTACATCCAACCCGGGTAATAGTTTTCCATCCCAATGGACTGTGACTACGTCGGGTACATTGTTTTGGAAGTCAGATTTTAATGCTTCTGCCCTTGATTTTCTAGTTTCAGCAGCTAGTGATTCTCTTTGTCTTACAACCCTTTCCTCTTCTTCCAATCGTCGTTGTTTGGATCTATCTTCTTTTTCCGCCAATTTTTTATCAACACCACCTAAGCATCCCGGTCGACCTGGTTCTCTCTGTTTCATTAAAAATAATATATCTTCCTCTATTTTCATTCTCTCAAAAGCATCAGCATGTGCAATATCAAACAAATTATCAAGATCAATTTTGAAATTGTTCTCACGGCTCTTGAACGTAACCTGAGTTTTCTTACAATTTTTTTGAATCTCTCTCCAAACATGATATAAATCAACAATTTTCTTCACGCAGTTAAGAAATGCCCCTGTTGGAATTCTTGCTTATTCCCAATATATGATGCACTCCCTAATCACAAGATTTTCACTTTCACTAACAGTCAGTTTAACCTCAAGAATATTGTTAAATAGGACCGAGAGAAATTGTCGATTGGATGGTAATTTTGCACCATTTATTTGATATCTAGGCAAACCGATAAGGAAATTATTTTGTTTATCACTTCGTAATTCTACCGACATGTTAACGCACTAAACAATGAAGCACTACTAATCTCAAAAATCACGTATGAAATGACAAATAAAACATGTAGGTAACTACATGTTTTATTTGTAAAAGTCACAGCGCAGTACTTACGCAACTTGTATGGACAAGTTAAAATCGCAAGTCGGCACGGGTTATCGTTTATAAATCGAACTAATATTTTTTTCTAGACAATATAGGGTTATTACTAAACTTTTAAGAAGGTATGCGTAAAAAAATATCGAACTTGAATTTTAAGGGACACCCTAATGTATATATATATATATATATATATATATATATACATATATATTTATATATATATATATATATATATATATATATATATATATATATATATATATATATATATATATACCTATATATATATATATACGCCATGTTGCGCGGATTCCCTGTGCCGATTTCATGTCTGTGGCCATCGGGATCCGCTTTCATTCTTGTATTGGACAAAAAGTTGTGAGTTTTTACATTTCAAAAGCACTGCCTGGAGTTTTTATATATTCTTTAAAAAATAAATTATAAAGAAATCAGTATAAACGGCGAGTTTTTTACAGAACTTTTTTCAAAACCAATTTTTGTTGATAAAAAAAAAAACAAAATAACATGAATAAAACCGTAATATCAGATTTTTAAAAAATAGCTTTTCAGGTTATGAAGACGTCCGAGAGCGCGTCGAGGCCGCCGCCCAATTATCGCTCCGCTCTGGCGAGGCCAGCTTTCTCCTCACGTACCTAATTTGAAGGGGTGCCGCAATAAATAAATTCCCCTGAGATATTAAAACAAAGCGCCCCGAGCCGAGCCCTGGACGCGCGTCACATAATGTATTTCTTAAATTTGCTGGCTATTTTCGCGTAATCCATCAGATGTGTAATCGTATTTGGAACATAGATGCTAACTTTATTATTAAAAACATAGATATTAATTTGGTACTTATTTTTTATCCGACCACCAAAATTTTTTAATGTACATGTACTAGCAGAGATACGAATCTATCATATGACGATGAGTCCCGTTGTGGCATTTATTTCGTTCCTTTGCAGATTTCCGTGACCGCTCGATTCGTTGGGTTAGGTTAGGTTAGGTACAAGTTTTTGGTGGTCGGATAAAAAACAAGTACCATTAATGTAAACTATTATTTACAATATAAGTTTGACTTACTATATTTGACTAAAAAATAAAAAAATAAATATATAAATAAATATATATATATATATATATATATATATATATATATATATATATATATATATATATATATATATATATATATATATATATATAGTTCATTGGAGAATTGAGGTGCTTGCAGTGCTATTACAGACTTCTAAAAATAATAATTTGTTTGAAGCAAATGTATTTTAATCGTAATGTGTTATTGGCTGAAATAGTATCAGAGTTCTTTTTATTTTTACCGGAATCTTCACTCTTACAATTTTCTGGCCATTTTGCTCCTCCGAAAATAAAATATAAACAACCCACTTTTTAGATCAAAGGAAGAGTTTTTTTTTTGTTTTAAAAGGGATGATTTCCCAAGGACCTTACAACCCCATCACCCTATAATTAAATTTTGAAACCTGTTTTCTTTCCCTTATTTCCGACAAATTTTCCGACCCCATTCATCCATTCCAAATGTCAATACTTGCTTAATCTAAAATAGAAACTATTTTAGTAATTATATTGTAAATATACTTCGACACGATGAGATTGTGACATTTTTTTGTTTTAATGTAAATAGTCTAAGTCAATTCATCCTCCAAAACAACAAGTGCGTGTGAGATTCACACAAAATTTCACATTCATAATAATTTTTCATAATTAAAGTAAAAAATACTTTAAGTCACTGTACTAAGGTAAACAACGTGGGTGTTTTTATGATAATCAAATTGAAAGTATTATAGATATCGAATACCCAGTCACATCCAGCGAGCGACGGCACCGCCGGTGTCGGTTGACGCTACTCCTGCAACCTATCATAACTTTTTACTTTAAAAATGTACTTCATTAAAATCAAAACCGTATTTTTGAGTACTTGTTTAAAAGATTACAGAAATTTAAGGATCAAACTTTTTTAAATAATAATTTCAGGTTAGATTTGTTTCATTATATTCTTAGGCATAAAACTATCCAAGTAGAAATAATATTAGGTTTGAGATTTTTTTATATGACAACTGAATGCGATAAACTCTTATGATTTATAATTATTTCATTAACATTTTGCGCAAATGTTACTTTCTATATATTTGTAAAGAAATTAAAATGTAGTTATAGCGAGCATGAATAACTCTTACCTTATCTTAAATTCGAATATACTTATATAATATATTATAAATACTTTTTTTTGCATTATCTTTCACTTCGACACGTCGTTTGACAGTGCTAACGTGAAAGGTTGATGAAACCGGTAGCCAATAAAATAAAGGTTGTGGAAAAATCACAAAAGTATTTTATCTAAAATTATTATATGTACTTAGATAAAATACAAAATTTGCATATTTTTAAAAGGATCAATTTACTAATTATAAATAAATAACAAAGAATATCAACTTTTTATAGGATAAAAAAAAAATTGAATTTATGAAATTTACATTTTCAGGTATTTATTTTCCGTACGTGGAAACAAGTGCAGTGAACTCTTATCGCTCGGACACCACAGCAGAACACTGGCACCAGTAGGTGCTCCGAGTGAATACTCTCATCCCGCTATCGCTAGGTATTTTAGTTACTAATTATCAAGTATGGCTCACTGTCAGCCGTCCAAGGTCGTGGATGGCGAGCAGACCAGCACCCCTTAACCTGTCAAATGCGCTCGATGCCAGCAGGCCAGCACTACTCAGTCTGTCTTACGATTAATATCATAGGAATTTTCGATCCATCATAACTATTGTTTAATTTTTATTAAATTTGATATTTAAGAATAATTTAATAAAATTATTGTATTATTATTTTGCTTATCATATGTTATTACACAATACCAAATATAAACATCCCCCATTATAAATGTAGGCTTCATGCGAACAGGAGTCAGTTTATCAATCAAATTACACCTCTGATAATCAATCAGCCGACTGGCAGCCTCGCGTGCCGCATGCAAGCTGCCCGCTAAGTGATTGCACCGATACAACGACGCCCGATAATCCGTATTTGTACATTCTTCATAACCATGAAAGCGCCTCGTCGACAGACTACTTCGCTCGGGGACTCCGGCCGGGGCGGGCGCCCGGAGACACTGCTCGACGGACATTCTGCTCGTGTACCTAATTACTTCTTAATTTATGTTTTCAAAATGATATCTTATTTACTAACTACATTTAGGGGAAAGTAGCAACATCGATGCACTTAAAAATATAACAAACGTTTATGCTTGGGAATAAACTTGATTTATAAACATCGCCGACGAATTACTTATATTAAATTTTGCACAAGAGTAGCGCGAAGTTTGAAAGTACATATATTTATGTTGTAGTATTATAAAACTTATATTGCAGGACATTTGGTTCTATTGACTGCACGCCTAAGATAAATAAATGATTGTATGTATATATAGTATATATAAAACTTTTTGCATCTATAATAATAATATCCGTTTTCCCGATTAAAGTTTTGGAATTTGGAGATTATAATAACCGATGGATCTAGAATGTTTGGCATTTAGGTGTCTTTTTTCAAATTGGAAATAAAAGATTAGAAATAAACCTATGGTAAAAAAGTAAAACAACTATTTTTAACAAACTTTGGTTTTGAAAAGTCGTAATTTTATCAAAATTTTCAACATCTTTAAGACTTTACTTGACTTTAAAAAAGAACGGTAATTTAATAATAAATAAAATATTTTTTATTACCCGGGTAGCGCTGTGTTATTATTTTCGGGAGCAGAAACATATCTTGAAAAAATACATGGTGCCCGCCACCCGCCCGGTATTCTGAAATGTGCTCTTGGGTACAAAAAGGTTGGGGACCCCTGGCCTAACCAGTCACATTTTCGAAAAAGAATAGTCCGCTGATGCCTCCCGCCTAAAATCCGGACCAAACAGTGGCACGTTGAGGACGCATTTGAATCCATCAAGATGGAAATGACCCTTATCGCTGAAGATAATTTTGTTCGAAAAATCAACATCCACTTGTTGTTATTCATAATCTATTCACTGTGCATGGTCTGAATATTTCTGTTCTTGGGTTAGTTGAACTTCATAAGTATTTAGATGCAAATTTTCGTGAGAATACGCTATGTAGAGCTTCATGAAATGTCCAATTCATGACCATGTGCCGAATTGATGTCCCTGGACTCTCGGAAACTCTCACGAACTGTTTCGATGTTTTGTATTGAAGTGTTTAAGATCACTTATTTATTAAGTCTTCATAATTTTTTAAATCAATCTATTCACAATTGATAAAGTTTAATCACTATTTCGAACATATTTTATACGAAAATTGCAAACGGTGGCTGCCAAACATTCATTTTTTTTTAAACATTGCTATTTAATGAAAACGCGTTAATCTTTCGTGTAATGCTCCGTTTTTAAACAATCTCGCTGTTCATTTTTTGTGGGCAATATTTTACAGCATAAATTGCGTAAAATTAAAATAATGCGTCAATTATGGGGATTTTGAATTATTAATATTATATTGATTTTAATTTTTTTCCATTCAATTATTTCCATTCCTACAAAGAGTTAATTTTTCTACTGGAACTGTCAATATTCTATACACCCCGTGGAATAATCAATCTCGCGTGCCCCCGAGGCAGTCTAATTTGTGCAAGGTAGTAAAACTCCAAAAAAACTTTGCATTCACTTTCCAACAGTTGGCTTGTGCAAAGGTTAACCAAAACTTAATCATGCAATAATTAGTATAAATTGTCGTAATATAAATGCTTATGTTTTTTTTAAAAAAGATAATTGTTTTTTAAAAAAAAAAAACATATCTTACCTGCGTACAGTGAAAATCTCATGGTAATATGTCATTATAGAACTAATGCTAAATAAACAAACTAATAATGTGAAAATCGCTATAGGAATCAACATTAATTTGAAAAGAAAACATACGGCTTCC
Organism: Atopsyche davidsoni; assembly: GCA_022113835.1. Taxonomy (NCBI): domain Eukaryota; kingdom Metazoa; phylum Arthropoda; class Insecta; order Trichoptera; family Hydrobiosidae; genus Atopsyche; species Atopsyche davidsoni. The sequence goes on from JAILWY010000013.1 coordinate 16,971,552, forward strand.
TAATATAGCAGAAATTAATATTAACAGAACATCCGCAATGTATCTAGCTTGGGAATAATGCGTCTAGCTCTCCGGAAGATTCAATTAGAAAATACTTTTGACCAGTAGCGTAGTAACCAGTATGATAACAATTTAAACATTCGTAAATAATTTACTGTAAAAAAAAAACGTGATGCATTTCGAGTATATTCAATATTTTTGATAGAACGTATTCGGTGGAATTCGATTTTGATATTTTGAAAAAGAAATTATTTATGTTATATTTCCACTTTTTATTTTTATTTGTGATTATGTCATGCTGACATTTTCAAAACGCGAAACTAGTCACAAATAAAAAGAAAAGCGTGGAACAATCACAAAAATAAGTGATACATTAAATGGTTAAAAAAGGAGAGTTATGCAACATGTAAATGACAATGCTATCACCGCACCGTGCCCCGACATGGCTGAGGCCCCCTCTGGACTCGTGGGCCCCTGCGGGTAGACCACATCCCGCATTTCTATAAAGTGTGGCCATGTTTCAAGTATGGGATCATTTTGGGGGGAATATCACAGACATATCACGCTTCGTATACAATCGAATTTGAGATAAATTGGCTGAAATTCTATGGTATGCAGAAAAATATGACGGGATTCTTCCATTAGTACAAGTAATAAATTAGCATTCAAATCTGTTTTGTTTTCAAATTACCTGACACACTAGATATGGATCGTCAGTTCGTGGGTCAAGCCCGTAAGTTTATTTCGTTAAACATGAAACCCCGCCCGCACCCGAGCGCGCCTCTGCGGGCGGGCGCTCTGGCTATACTCACACTAATATGACAGGTAGTCTGCAGAAATCCCACATTTTAAATGCGTCCTATTTATTCGAGAAACAAACAGAGAGCCCCTCCCAGGAGCGAGATAATACAACGGAACATTATCATAATCCTAAGCGATCGCTCAGAGGAACGGCGCATCATTACGAAGACTATTAGCGCTAATACAAGCGTAGGCGCGGATCCCCGGGCGGGAATAATTGTCTCTGCGGAGACGCGAAGCGAAGACGGAAAAGTAAACTTGAGAATATTAACAAGCGGGTGGAGGAGGCTGGCAAGTGGCCGGAAATACTCATTCATCATGCAGAACTAGAAATTTATTTAAAATATAACACTACTAATTGAATCACTTACTTAAATATTCAATATTTTTGACAGAGAGTACTTGATTGAATTCCATTTCAATATTTTAAATAAAATACTTGTGTGATTTTTCTACACATTTTGTGGAAACATGTGGTAAAATCACAAAATTATTTTATTTAAAATATTTTAATCAGTTACCATGATCAAATTAAAAATATTCAACTTGATTGCTCACTGACGAATCTTAAATTATATTTAATATGTTGGTATGTGTAATCTGATATTATTTTCACTGTCAAATCAAGCTAAAATCAATATTTTAAATGTGCATGTTCTTTTTTAAAAAATAATTTATACTAATATAGGGATATATTAATGAGTATTGAAACTGCTCTTTGACTAACACGGTTAAGTTTACATATTAGTTAGATAACTCTTATGATGAATAGAAACTGAAATAATTATTGTTTTCAAGCATATACAATATTAGTGTGTTCGCGTAAAAGCGTAGGGCCAGCCTGCCGGGGGAGGGGAGGGGCCGGCTGGCGGGAAGCTGTCTTTTTGCCTAATTGCTTTCATAACTTCTACCGCTTTTCCTGGCGTGTGAAGAAAACTTTCTGCCACTTTGTTTTAGTGCCTTGAATCCCTTGGGGTATGAGTCTTCTAATTGTGGTTATCTTTGAGATTATTTTTACGGTAATTAAAATAAAATCCCGAATCCACTTATCCAATTTCAAATCTACAGGGTATTTGAAAGAGTATTGCAACTCAATTCATGTTTTTTTTTTCGAATAAATTATGTGTATTGTTCATAATTATTCATAAACTGACTTCATTATTTTCGTAAATTTAACTGGCGATTTTTCCCGGATAAAATTAATTCTCTAAAATATTTTTTCATTCAACCTTTCATTGTATATTGTACATTTACAGCAATAGTCTCTATGTAAATTTATTTTTTAGCTGTCTGAGTCCACCGAGTGCGGTGGGCGAGGGCAGTGAGCGAGCGAATTGGGCTAGTGCAGGGAGAGAAATGCAGTGATGGAGTGCAGTGGGCAAACGCACCAAGTGAGTGCAGAAAGCTTGCGAAGCAAGTGCAACAAGTGAGTGCCAAAAGCTAAAGAACCAAATACAGCGGGCGAATGCATTAAGTAAGTGCAGAGGGCTGGTGAAGTGAGTGCAGTGTACCAGGCATATGCACCAAGTGAGAACGGAGGGCCAGTGAAGTGAGTGCGGTCGACAAGTGACCCGGGCCTCTACTGCGGGTGCACCAAATGAGTGCAGAGGGCTACTGAAGCGAGTGCAATGGACAAGTGCCCCGGGCACTTGCCCTGGCGAGTGAGGCAGGCAAGAGAAATAAGACACATTAAACGACTTTGATGCGTGCCTTGAAAAATAAAAGATTAAAATTATTGTTTTTTAGCTATCTTGAACACGCTGGAGATATAATTTCCTTAGAGTTGTACTATCCGCAGGCCTTCTACAGCCTGGCGGGGACTGTACGGGCCTGCAGAGGGCTCCTCAAACATTACATCTCCGCCCTCTTAAAATACTCGTTTGTCGTTTGGCACAGTCCGAAAGCAAAACAGAGAAATCAATTCATATTATAAAAGTGGTTTTTTTTATTAATTATATTTTAACCAATACTTTGATTAATCCAAATTTTAAATTAATCATTTATTTAAGACGTGATAGGAAAAAGTCGACACGAGGTTCGAAGATTTTATTCATACAGTCAACTGACTACGTAAAACGTGTTTTAATATGGTGAGAAACACACGTCTGTGCTATGTTGCAAGAGGACCGTACGACCCGTTTATGAAAATAAAAAGTAATAGATATCTGCAGTAATTACGATTCTACTCGAACACGGGCCTGTAATCGCTGAACTCTTCTGAATTCGATGAACTCTTCTCCTCGGGTGGGAAAAAAGTAATGATAAAACATCAAATATTCAGAAAATTGTTGCTCGGATGTATTACGCATCATTTGAGAATCTTCTGCGGATAATAGAAGTATAAGGCTTGAACTTCATATGCGATAATTTTTCACGGTAAGTATTACCCAAGGGTTTTTTCACTTATTTTCCCTGCCTTACACAATAATGTAAATAAAAAAATACATGCACGCTACCAACTTAGTCACACATTGCAAGCCCCACAACCTTCGCTCAGGATTAAGGGATAGCCACACACCATACTATAACCTTAGCCATAAGAACTATTGTAAATCTACCTAATTAAAAATGAAAGAATCTTGAAATTTGTTTTTTACCAGTAAGTATTTTTTGGCAATACAATTATAAATATATTAAAATAATAATAAATTATAGCCTACATCCTGCGTTTACGCAGATGGATGAGGGTACTAAATCGTATTCGGTGTTGCAAGTAAATGTTGGCAGACAATTCAAAAGCTATATTTTAATAATTTCTTATTACCGTATTCTATACCGTTTCTAGTTACAAAAGTTTCTATCGATCTATACGTGTATGAATGTGTTGTTCCTTCCCGTTGTCTGGCGCACATGTCGTTGGCTTACGTTTATTTGCTGCAATGTACTGGGTTATTGCGCTAATTATTAAAAACAGGGAAAATGAGATATATTAAAAACCCTTTCTGCAACTATCGAATTAACAAAACATAACAAACCTCACATCTGTTCCGGCTATTTCAACAATTACATACTAATTTTCCTTGCTGTGTGCATATTTTGTAATTATTTTAATTGATCATAAAATTTACTCAATAAAAATCAAAACTTATCGATTAAAAAAGACATCGAGTAACCGCCGAGTCGATCCTGCGCGGACGGCGCTCCCTGAGTCGGTTCCCACGAAGGTTTATTGCAACGCAATCGCTCAGAGGCGCTCATTGTTTTGCCATATCCATAAGTCTTCGCTCACGGCCGACCCTCGGGGCCGAGCGGCGGCCGAAGTGCCATTTCATGTAGGGAAATTATATAAACTGGCGACCCCAAGATCGCGGGGCGCGGCGGGCACTCGCGCTGGCTCCTGTCCGGGGGCCTCGGCGGCCTTTATGCGTTTCCAGAACTTTCATCTGCGAACTCCATGTCATGCATTTAGAGTTTGCTGAGTGAGTGCGTATGCCTGTGGATGTGTACGCATATGGGTGTGTTTGTGTCCGAAAAGCTTTCATACAACTCTGTTTGAAACTAAAATAATTAAAAATTACGTTAACGCACCGGACAAGACAGTAATTATATGAATATATCTACCAGCAGACTGTAGCAATTGAGAGAGCAGAGATTAAGTATTAGTGGAAATATATTTATGATTATTAAAAATGTTCTAAAGATTTCACTATTAATTTATATTATTCCACAAAATAAAACAAAACGAATCAAACATTTTCGAATCTTTTCGTGATCGACTGCACCGTCGCTTCACTCGGTCCCGTGTCGCTTTACCGCCTTCTATAGCGCTGTATCTCTTTGTAGAAGCTTCCTTGGGCTTACCTTACACTAGCGTGTCTAGCTTCAGCCATCTGCGAATATTCTCGAACACTCCCGAAGCTGCACGAGCATCTGACGGCAATATACCCAAAGAACACAGCTCCCCGAACGATTGTTTCATCCCCCATTCCGCCCCTGCCGTTCACTGGAATAGCGGTTTTTTATTTTACAAAATGGGACTATTGCCATATTGGAAAAACCATCATCATTTTTCCCGAGTTGTTTCGCCCCGACCTTCCCGCTCCCTTCCCTCTCCCCTCGGAACTCTGTCCTCCGCCGCTTCGCGAAGTCCGATTGTCGATTCCGGTCGTTTTGCAGAAAAAATAGAAACATATCGGAGATTTTATCCTCATTTTTGTGTCACTAGTTCACTGATTATAAATAACCAACAAATAGGCTCACTCAAAATAAATGCAAGCTTCTTGAGATTCTCCGGCAGGGCACTGAGATCCGCTCAAAAGAGCGGATGTAAAAGAGCGTATTTCGAGGGGCGGCTCTGCTAGATGTTCGCCGTCGCAGAGCGGCGTGCTCGGCGTGCTCGGCGTGCTCGGCGTGCTCGGCGTGCTCGGCGTGCTCGGTGGACGACCCCTGCGCCGGCTCACACTTCTGGCGCACGCTCTGCAGGCAGCGACCGGCCGAGAGTGCCTGGCGTCTCCGGACGCTCGGGTCGGTAGAGCGATCCCTTTAGTAAAAAAATCAAAATTTCAAATATTGAGCAGTGACTCTTAGCCATTGTCGATAATCTCCAAAAGTGAACATCGCTCGCCTGGGGAGTACCCCGCGAGCTCGCACCGACGCTCCGGCGGCCTTGCCGCTTTTGCATGCGAATTAAATGATGAGTAACTAATATGTTTCTCAGGTGATAAAATTAAATGCGCGTTTGTTTTCTACGTTGTTTTAGTTTCTTATCTGATAAGCTTAATATTTGGGAGTATCGCAAGTTTAATTACACAGTCGTTATTTTGTTAACATATCAAATACTTTTCAGAATTTAGATAAACAATATATTGGATACAGTGCAATACTCGCGCACGTCTGTCGCGCTCCCCTCGTGCCCCGCGCCCCGTGCCCCGCGCCCCGTGCCCCGCGCCTCGTGCCCCGCGGACCTTCGCCGCCAGCCCTAACGAAGCGACGCGAGTCAGATCGGTAGCGGATCGTCGCAGTCGCCGAGCGCGAAACTCGTTTCCGAAATTAACTCCGATGGATTTAAATATATACTATCAAATAATAATCGCGCAAATTTCAATTTGAAATTTCGCGACTGTAAAATCGTATGCAATGCGAGTTTTTTTAATTACGGGTGACATTAGTTTTCTACCACTGTTATAAATATCAGTCGGTGTTGCGTATATATTTTATTAATAAAAATATAAATAGTACTGTCAATCCATTAGATAATATTAATCCGCTGGGTATCAGATTCCACGTCGCCCGTGTTTTCCAGTCTCGCGGTGTCGTATCGGCACGAGCGCGTCAGTCGTCGCGGGAAGATGCGCTCGTACGCGAGGACGGTGTGCGTTCTTTTCTGCTGTTCGCTATGCGGAATAGACGGTTTGAAGATCTTGGGGCTGTTCTCCGGTACGAGTCACAGTCACCATATATTTTTGGAACGGTTCGTCGAACACTTGGTAGATAAAGGCCACAGCTTGACCGTCGTGTCTCCTCATACCGGCGGAAGCAAAAAATGGCGCCACATAGAAATCGACGGATTCGCTACGCACCGAAAAGAAACGAGAGATCTGGCAGGTCTCGAAGACTTTAAAATACCCGAAAAGTTATTTCCCTTCCTATTGTGGATTTACTATCCGAAAATTGCGAAGCATAGTTGTGAAAAGATATCATCGAACCCGGATGTTCAAAATTTAGTGATAACGAAAGAAAAGTTCGACGCGATCCTCGTGGAGCAGCACCTGGGAGACTGCTGCTTCGGCATCGCTCACCTGCTGGACGCGCCGGTCGTGGCGGTCCAGACGAGCGGCCTGCTGCCCTGGAACCACGCGCACGCGGGCCAGCCCAACGAGCCGGCCTACATGCCGGCCCTCTTCCTGCAGCTGAGCCGCCGCATGAGCTTCCTGGAGCGGGTCGAGAACTACATCCACGTGGCACTGTTCACGTTCCTGCATCCCCTATTATTCTTGAAGCCCGAGAGAGAAATATTGGAGAGGAATTTCAATGCGACTCTACCTCCTCTAGAAAATATTCTCAGAAACACAAGTGCCATCCTAATAAACACTCACTTTTCGCTTAGCGGAGCCGTACCTCTCGTACCGGGAATCATCGAAGTCGGAGGCCTGCACGTGCAAGCAAAGGCGGTGGCCCTCGACCCGGTAAGTCCATCTTGTCCTTCCAACGCTCAAATTAAACTTAAGTTGACATTACAAGCTTAATAATACACCGCTGTGGGCCAACCGTTAAATATTATTTGTATATAAATACTGTACATATATTTCGTAAAGATAAAAAAAATTAATTCGCAGTCAGTCGATTACCTTCCATGTAGACAGCATAATTATTGAAATAAAAGAATATAAACTGTCCAAAATTATTCGATTATTATTACTGACTGCGACAAATGAGTTTAATGTACAAGTGTGGTTAAGCCCCTCGAGAGCTAGAGAAGCGACCCGTCATTTTATCGTCTAAAATATATTTATCCGGAAAAAATATTAAATAAAAATAAATTCCTTATGGAATGAAAAAAAAATATTGTACGAGATTAATAATTTCATCCAATCAGATCCAGAATCATTTAATTTGTTGTAAGGTTTTGCTGTTTAAAATACATAACATAAAAAACTAATAAACATCTAAAATGTTCAATGATTTTGAGCGCGCATGACTCGGGGACTGGCAGGGGCGGCGAGGACAAAGCCCGCGCATTGTTCCATTTCAATCCAATGTAATAATTTAATAATTTAAAATGGCTATTGAAAATTCATATGTAGAAATATCTTACATATCTGCTGGAAACCAGTGTACTTAATTCTTATCTAACTAGAGTACTAATAAACTGTATACATAAAAGATCTGTCAAAGATAAGCGATGTATAAAAATATTTTTATACATAAAAATATATTCTATAAAGCTTGATTTCACCTACTCTACTTCTATATGTAAGATAATTTAATGCTACTGCAAATAATACTATGCCCGCCATCTTACGACAAACAGAATAAGTGAGACTCACGTGCATTCCGTGTAAATGGATTGAGTCTCTGCTAATATATATATATATATATATATATATATATATATATATATATATATATATATATATATATATATATATATATATATATATATATATATTAATAAATATATTTATAAATATATTTATATATATACATATATTTATATATACATACATACGAGCAAGTTTGTTGGTTTATATTTAGGCAAGTAGGCACGCCGCAGCCTCGCGGCGTAGCTATTGTTGGCGTCAGTACTTCCTGACGGACGATTGGCGAGTGACGATGAATCTGTTCCATTACTTTGGCGTCCGAGTCTGAAAAATACTATTTTTTTAATCCATTAGACATTTTTGAAAAAAAAATTGATTTTCATCATGAAGTATGCAGTGGTTTAACATTTTTAAGTGTGCACAAGGCTTACATAATTATGAAGTGCGGCATTTTAGTTGCGGTTTTAGTGACATACCTCGCAGGAGTAAACTCATACAACATCCTCGGGCTATTTCCGCATCCAGGATTGAGTCACCACTACGTATTTGAACCGTTATTGGTGCGCTTGGCCGAGAGGGGACACAACTTGACAGTGGTGTCTCACTTTGCGCCTATGCAACGAAACAATGTCAGGTTCATCAGTATGGGGAACTTTCAGCACATGTACAAGGAGATTGTGGATCTGAAAACATTCGATGAATCGTTGCACCGATTCGAGAGATTCGATCACGTAGCAGATATGCTGATGCTGATAGACATGGCCAATGGCATGTGCGATACCATCACAAAACTGCCGGAGGTCCGCGCTCTCGTAGACGGCGAGGAGCGGTTCGATGTCGTGCTGGTGGAGCAGTTCGTGAGTGACTGCGCCCTGGGAATCGCCCACATCCTGGGGGCCCCGGCGGTGGGTCTGCAGTCGCACGCCACGATGCCTTGGAACAATGCGAGATTCGGCAACCCCGATAACCCGGCGTACATCCCGGACATATTTTTAAGAAAAAGTTCGCACATGTCATTTTTAGATCGCGTTGAAAATACGGTATTTTCGTTTATACATACGCAAGTGTACAAATATTTCAGCACTCTCCCCGAGAGAGCAATCTTGCAAAGCAACTTGAACCGTAGTGTCCCCGCGCTGCACGAGCTGGGCGAGTCTCTGCGCGCACTGCTGTCCAACACGCACCACACGTGCAACGGCCTGCGTCCCCTGCACCCCGCCGTCAAGGAGGTCGGGGGGATCCATCTGAAAGAGAAGCCTTCCCCACTTGTCTCGGTAATTATTTCCGACTTAAAAATTCAATGTACCTCATATGTCACAAAAGTGGCGGATCACTTAAAATGCCGGATATAACTTTTTAAAACCTAAAACACATGTATCCTACTTTTTTTAGTTATAACGCTATATTTTACCGACAAACTCGATTAGCCTATATCAGGTCGAATAGTAGAGTTGCACTATCACTGAGTGTAGCAGTCGACCCCATAAAATATGATAAGCCTGTAATAAGTACATTTATCAATATTCATATATACGAGAGTCGTTCGATGTATTTCCGGCCTAAAGAAGAAAACGCAACATTTTTAAAATTTTGACCATTTATTTTTCAACCTAGGTCCCTTCTATATTCTATTTTGGTCATGACTTCATCATTTGTGGTGAAGCGGCGTCCTCCGAGCCTTCAGGTTTGGGAACAGGAAAAAGTCACTGGTAGCCAAATCTGGCGAATATGGTGATTGGTCGACCAATTTGTAGCCTAAATGGCGTAATTTTGCCATTGCAATGGCCGACTTGTGCGCCGGTGTGTTGTCTTGGTGAAAGAGCACTTTTTTTAGGGCCATTCCGGGGCGTTTTTTCTTCAGTTTGGCATCGAAACAGTCCAATAACTGAGCGTAGTGCTTTCCAGTGGTGGTTTTACCCTTTTCTAAGTAGTCGATGTGAATAGTACTTTTTGCATCCCAAAAAACAGTCGCCATAACCTTTCCGGCCAATCGAGTCGTCTTCGCCTGCTTCGGCGGCGCTTCGCCGCTTTTTATCCACTGCTTCGACTGTTCATTGGTCTCCGGTGTGTAATAATATATCCACGTCTCATCGACGGTTACGAATCGGCGCCAAAAATCGGTCGGATTATGTTTTAAAATCGCCAGAAGCGTCTCCGAAGTGGTCACACGTATGCGTTTTTGGTCGATAGTGAGCAAACACGGCACCCATCGCGCTGAGAGCTTGCACATATCCAAATTATTGTACACGATGTTGTGAACACAGTCCAAAAAAAAGTTTACAGCCTCTGCTAGCTCTCTGATTTTGATTCGGCGATCGGCCATAATGATATCATGGATTTTTTTATCATTTCTGACGTGGTGACGATATTTGGCCCCCCCGGGCGGTCCTCATCATAAACACTCGTAAGACTACGAACAAATTCAGCTTTCCAAAACTTGACTATTTTTAACGATAGAACAGACTCCCTGTAAACAGAATCCAACTCAGCTTTGATTTCCGCATTGTTTTACCTTTTCAAATGAAGGCACTTAATCACCGAACGATACTCAATTTTTTGCATTTTTCACAAATCGCAAAAGACGCTTCACGTTTATGGCTGCCAAAACAAAACTAAATGGTTTTTTTTGCTTCAAATTTGGACGTATGTCGTCTGAAGGATGGCAGATGTTAAAAATTATAACAATTTTGCTCTAAGGTAACGCTATCTATGTTAGGGCGGGTATACCTCGAACCGCCTACGTATATATATATGTATATTATATATGTATTTTATTTAAAATATTGAAATATATACTAACATACATGGGAATGCCATCGGATTTTTTTGTATGTAACCATAATTATGAATGTAGTCTAATTCAAAATTTGAAAAAATCGTGATTATTGGTTAATTCACGTCACATTACTTGAAAGTAAATTGATTTACTTAATGTAATTTTTTCGAAATTGTCAAAAAATTATACATAGACTTGTTATTTCAACGATATAGGTTATCATATTATCGAAAATCACAATGAAATAAAAAATCAATTTTCGGAAAACAAATCTTTCGTCTAATAAAGTAATACCAAAAATATAACATCCATTTTTCACTACCAATAAGCCAGTAACGGAAGAAAAACATAAATATATGATGTGATTTCATTCCCTACATTCCTTCAGTTTTACAGAAACATTTTATAAATCTCAAAACTCACAACGGAAATGTAACCGTAATTAAATATAAATTTATTTGCTTATTTAGAAGAAATTTCAAGTCATTGTTATGTTCATGTCATTTTGTTAATTTTGAAAATGGCTTAAGTCAATTAAACCCACAAAACCACATTTGCGTATTGAATTTCACATTTATACTGAATTTTCATTATTCAAGACTAAATTACAATTCTACACAATGCTGAAATATTTTTCAATAGGTTTAATCATAAAACATTAAATATCACGAAATAAGAAATATATGTATGTCACATATTTAAATATATATATACATATATATTTAAATAATATATATATTTTTTTTTGCTTTATAAAAAATATTCGACGACTGCACGTTTTATAGGTTTTTTATCTTTGAATTCAATACCTAAAGATAATATTTGATTTATCTTTTGAAATTTTAATTTATAGTTTGTAAAAGCGATCTAGCAAAAACGATTTGCGTCACCTGCAGTGGAAAATCTGTCACTTCCACTGAATTGTGCGCTGTACATGGCAAGGCTCGCAGTCCGAGAGAGTGCGATAAGAGCTCGCGATACTTTGATCGTGATGAGATCGGCCATTTCGACTCCTCGTGTGGTGCTGGACACTAGAGATTACTTGAGCTTGCGCCGATTGCAATGCGTACTTAGAATAAAATAAAATGAAGACAGTGATTTTTTCGATCCTCTCAGTGAACTTTCTGCTCCAAGTGAACGGATACAAAATTTTGGGTCTTTTCCCGCATCCTGGAAAAAGTCATCATGACGTATTTGAGCCGCTGCTGTTGAATTTAGCGAAAAGAGGACACGACCTGACGGTCATTTCCCATTTCGCCCCGCGCAATATATCTGAAAAGATAAAATACGTCAGCATGGGGAACTTTCAAAACATGTACAGAGAAATAGTGGATTTAAATGTGTTCGAATATAAAATGTTCGCTTTGGAAAGATACATCTTGCACTTGGAAGAGAAGCTCGCGTTGATGCGGCAGGCGGTTGAGATGTGTGAAACGATTTCCAGCTTGCCTGAAATTGATCGCATAATAAACAACCAAGTTCATTTCGACGTCGTTCTTGTCGAACAGTTCAACAGTGACTGCACTTTGGGGATCACGCACATGCTGGGAGCGCCCGCCGTGGGGCTTCAGTCCCACGTCAGAATGCCTTGGACCAACGCGAGACTCGGCCATCCGGACAACCCCGCTTACGTTTCAAATATTTATTTGCCAAACGGGCCGCACATTCCGTTCTTGCGACGTGTAGAAAATACGGTTTTTTATTTGGTGCATCCTCAACTGTTTTATTACTATGTGCAAATTCCGGAGCAAAAAATACTAGAAAAAATATATCAAACGTCTCTTCCTCCATTGAATGATATAGCAAAAACAATGAGCGCCATTCTATCAAATACCCACTACTCTCTGGATGGAGTAAAGCCTTTGCATCCCGGCTTTAAGGAAATCGGAGGAGTTCATCTGAAGCAGTCTCCTGCTCCGCTAACGCTGGTACTTCACACCTTTCTATACCTTTTAACACTACTCGTATCAATGTGATGTGGCGTAATGTCTGCTCCTCTTCTTTCCATCGCGACCATTAGCCTTAATCATCACTCAGTTTCCCTCAAGATTAGTAAATCTATTTTTTTTACAGTATTCTCCATACAAATATTTATTGACAGTATATTTCACGAAAGAAAATCCCCAAAAACAAATTGCATGTAACTCTTGAATCGTTGTCGTTTTTGAGAATTCTTTTAGCAATTATTTGTCAAGAAATTCAATATTTTTGACAGAGAGTACTTGGTGGAATTCCATTTTAATATTTTGAATAAAAATACTTGAGTGATTTTCCACATTTTTGTTTTTATTAGTGACCGGTTTCGCCAACCTTTCACGTTGGCATTATCAAACAGAGTGAGATTTTATATAATACTAAGCAATTAGGTAAACAATAGTTAGAGGGAGAGGTTGTTGGAAAGAGAGAGAATGATTGTCAGGTGGTAAGGGCTAATGTGATTTTAATGTACCTGACGAGTGGAGGATTCTATATAATTGCAAATTTTTGTGTTAATGGGGTAATTATCTAAAGTAGTGGCTTTGGGGTGTAGCAGCAGTTATCCTGAGTTGGGGTTTGTCCTGTAGTGTGTTTATCTGTAAATAATAGGTTTATGCACAGTAAATGTTTTTTTAAAGATGTGATTTAGCAATAGGGAATAATAATGGAGACTTATTGAAAATAACCTGGTCATTAAGCAGGTGCTCCGGTGTGTTATCTTTTATGCGATTGATCTCTAAAATCTCTTGGCGATCGAGTTTTGTGCCTTTATTGTTAATATGCAAAATTTTGAGGTTGGAGTTCTGGTTAAAGTCGTGCTTATTATCCGAGAGGTGGAGGCCGAAGGTAGATGTCTCATCTCCCTTTTTCCATCCTCTTATGTGGTCTTTGGTCCTTGTGTTGAAGGATCTACCTGTTTGGCCAATGTAAGTGGCGTCGCAGGAATCGCAGTTGAGTTTATAAATGCCACTGTTACTGAATTTATCATTCTTATCTTTATTATTGATAAGAATTTTTGCTGACAATATATTAGACATATATATAAGACATATTATTGTAAAGCTTATTACAATAATATGTCCCTAGCAAAAATTCTCTGTAGTTTTAAAATGTTTAAATGCGCTGTTTTGTATAGTTTAGATACTAGAAATGTGCAAGTCGATTGCACACCGCCACACACATAAGCGGTACGAAACAATATGCCAAAAACGACGAAAAGTATTGTATCAAATGTATTCTCACAACAAAGGTTAAGACTATGTATTTTTTAAATTACTACTATCAATATGATACTATCAATCACAAAGCATTCGATATTTTAATAATGCCAATATTCCATTCAGAGTTGGAATCGCGTCATGTCAGCTGTGAGCCTCGTCGCTAGGAAGACGGGCCGCTCTCTGCAGTAATCCCCAAATCATCTCGTGCATGTTTCAACTCAATGATGTGATTGTCCTTGAGCGTGCTGATAATAAATTATTATCATATTTAATGTTATCTTAGAGTGTAAAGCGGATCCAAGGTTTAAGATTTATACGACACTTGATGTATGTATTCTAGATAACGTTTAGGACAACTGGTCTAAAACTTCCATCTGAAGTGTTTCTCGACCAAAAGAAGTTAGACGGCATTTCATTTGGATTTTTTTTGTTGTGTGACATAAAGAGTAGTCAGTTTATTGACCATTCCTGAAAAAAAAAGTATTCTAGGAATCATGTTGGCAGTCCGCCATTCGTTACGCAGACGTGCCTCGCCGGAGCTGAATGCTCGCTTTGCAACACGATCATCGACCTGAGATAATTATTAATGCCATTCATCGTATAAAACAATCATCATATGGTATATACAATAAAAAAGAGTATCCTTGTTGAAAATTACTCACTTAGACGAGAGTTACTATGTTTCGACGGATCGGATATAAGGATGGATCGGCAGGAGGCATTGGACCGGTACTGAGGGCTGTCCAAATCATGAAATACAGAAGCCTTTGCGCTATAGATTGTAACTTCTAACACCTCATAGCTGGATGATGATTATGACGAAATTTGAAATATCTTAAGAAATAAAAACATTTTCAATGTTTTTTTGTGTTTAGAAAATGTGCAAATGCGACTGTAGACTTGAATGATTCGCATAATACAGATTCAAATGACACCAAAATAATTAACAACCACGATTTCTTTTGTTTTTTTTATATATTTTAAAAAAAATCGAGTATCGCAATTGTGAGTGAGATCTGTGTCTATAGCCAGAGCTATTTGTGGCTATATACTAGGCTATATTTTACTAAGGAGTTATTATAACTTGTTAAAAATAATGAGCACCAAGAAATTAAATTTGTTCGTCAAAACGTTTGATTATATAATTAAAAATGCAGATACTTAATATCATTTAAGATGAGTTTATTTAAAATAATAATGAGTGGTGTTTGAGATAGCCTGCAAAGAGAGAAGGATCCGGGACTGATTGTAACTAATAATCGGTGACCGCGCTCCAGCTCTGAATATATTAGAGTGGTGTCTGTCGATTGGGATGGCCGACGGAGACCGTGAACTGTCCGACGATGAAAGGAGCTGAAAGAACTACGTACCGGATATTATCTATATTAGTAATACTTTCCATGGTATTTTCTTGTCCTAAAATTCAGCTAAGATAATCATTTGATTATATTTTGGTATGTTTGAATTAATTTTACCAACCTAATACAATTTAAAACTATTATTTTCCTTCACAAATACGTTTGATTGAAATTTATTAAATCAATATTTTAGACAGAAAGTATTTGGTGGAACTCCATTTAAATATTTTAAACAAAATACTTTTGTAATTTTTCATCATGTTTAATTTTATTGGTGACCGGTTTTGCTAACTTTTCACGTTGGCATTATCAAACGAAGGTCGAAACTTTTGATAATGCCAACGTAAAAGATTGGCGGAACCGGTCACCAATTATACACGTGGAAAAGTCACAAAAGAATTTTATTTTAAATATTGAAATTTATTTACTTAATAAATCCTATTATCATTTTCGATTGTTAGTTTTACCAATATTCATAATCATGTTTAAATTAACAATACAAAAAAAAATAGTGGTATTCTTATTTTTACCGTTGTTAAAATATTTAGTTCTTAGTTATATGGGGTCAGTGTTAAATTTCTTGAAAATGAGTTTTCTTTAGATTTATGAGAAGTGAGAGGTCACAGGCACCAAGAGGGTCGGACGGCCGCACTAGCCTGCATAAGCTGCATCAAGGACCACCTTCCTTAACACCTTTGGACCAAAAAAAGATAATTTATTTTATGATTTTTTGTGATGTCATTTTTATGAAAATACATCAAACAAGATTTTATATAAGAACTTACGATTTATCTATAGAAATATACAACTATCTTTCACGTCGGATCAAGCAATAACATATAATGCTATCTAAAACCTTAAAACGTATTTTATTTTTACTATTAGGTTATCAATCATGGGTGATAAAAGATTTTTGATAACAGTAATATCCACATGACTTAAAATGTGAACAACATATAAAAATCCAGACAGGTGTTTTGATCTCTTCGAGGTCCATTGGTCAAACAGCGCGCTCGGACACTCACCGTCCCGGGATTGAATATGTTACATTCCGTAGACCCGGCGAGCTGGAAACGGCCACAGCCCCTCTTCGTCACTCGCCATCGGTCGCCATCGGTCGCCAGCCTGACTCTTCCGGGGGCGCTTATATATAAAATTTTCATACCAATAGCTAAGAAAGATTCTTCATACACACAAAATACGCAATTATAATATTTTTTTACCGTATGAATTATTTATAGACGATCTTAAGATTGTTTGAGTGTTTTGCTGCGTAGTTGTTTTTGTCCTCTGATGTTTCGGTCCCGGTATTGGGACCATCTTTTGTGATTCCTTATAATTTCGTGCTGTTCACGTCCAATCGACCGCACCTTTCCCAGAGGGCGGTCTTTAACCTCAGGCCGTCATCTCTGTTGCTATGAAACTCAATCACCTCCTTGTCAATACATGCGTGTATTTCTTTGAGTGTAGCGAGCACCTGAAGAGAGTACCACAATAGTAGTGTGTTTTTATGGTTGAAAATCATCATTTATAATTTTGTTTAATATGCTAGTTTTGGAATACATACTTGTTGGTTTGTTGTCTGCGGTCACGGTCGTTGAAGAAGGCCGTTTCGTGTGATCGTTGAAGTTTACACTTGAAAAATCTTTTATTTGAAGTAGGTACATTAGTCTCTACCGTGCTTCAGACTCGTTTGTAATCTCATTACTATGTAACAATTACAGTGACTTAAAAATGATTTGTTTTACAAAATATTATGTTTCTATAATTTTATTTTATTTTTGTAAACGCTGTCCGCTCGGTGAATGAAAAAAAAAAAATAGGTCTATTTCCGTACACAGGAAAAAGTCACCACAATCCAATCAAACCTCTATTGGATAACCAGTTACAGTAGTGAGCCACTTTCCTCCGTCCAAATGAACGAAATGGTCAAACTCATTCCTCTCACCCTGAACATGGTGAGACACTTGCACCCCACCCCGCCTTGCATTCTTACTTATGCGCCTAGAAAAATTTAAGCACCTAGGTGGTTTTTTATTTGATTTTGTTAATATTGAATAACAAAATCTAAAAGTACCCCTGGATAGAACGTAATACAGCTTAAGGCACTTCGAATTTTTAAGCAAATTCATAATTCTGAAATGAAGCAGAAATGCTCAATAAACACCAGTGCGACCGAGGACTCGCCGCAGTGTTCCTGGGCAATTCACTCCAATCGTTTTCATTTTGTATTGTCTTCTCTTCCTACCGCTCCAATAGACCCAGCGCTCGGTCAACCTCCAAGACGTTTATCTTCCACGACCCCCAGATCGATTCATAGATATCAACATCTAGTGAATTACGTTATATTTGACAAAGAAAGATAAATTCCGATTCCACAGTTACCATTCGATCTCAATTTGAAAAAAGTATTTTACAATTTGTATATCTGTATTCAATAAAAAATGCGGATGTGGACACTTACTGGATGTGTTGTGATATACACAAGAAAGGAAAATTATTGATAAGTAAGCAAACGTCAGGACTTCTTCCAGTAATTATTGTGGGATAACTATTTAAATATTTATTGAATTGGAATGCGATTTCATTTAATGCCTGAGTTTTTTATTTGCTTTATATTTCTACGCTAAATAAATACGTTTTTTAGATGAGCTCATAACTATATAGTGGAAGAGTTTAAAAATAAAGCACGACGCCAATAATAAAAATATTATTATTGACATTAAATTAAAAAATGATAGTATCTTATGATTACAATCGTACGTATGTATATATAAGTATATATATATATATATATATATATATATATATATATATATATATATTTATATTTAAATAGTTTTTTTTTATAGGAGTTGGAAAAATTCATGAACGAGTCTGAGAATGGAGTTGTTTTGTTCAGCATGGGGTCCATGATCAAAGCCACCTCTCTACCCCCCCTCAAGCTGGACGCCATCCTGACCACTCTGGGCGGACTCCGGCAGAACGTCATCTGGAAGTGGGAAGGGGAGAAGCCAAACGGACTCCCTAGTAATGTTTACATTATGAAGTGGGTGCCCCAGTATGAGATCTTGCGTGAGTTTACTTATTGATCATTAATATATTTTCAGGGGGGTTAGAATTATTGTGGGTGGAAGTGAAAACTATTATAAAATAAGATTACTTTTAAGTGTGTATACAGAACATGACCAAAATAACATATTAATACTAGTTAATCCACGTATATACCCTAATGTTAAACAATATTATTGACTTCCCGATTTTTTTACTCGTTTATTTAATTGAGTTTTTAAAACCTGTATAGCTAGAATTTTAAAAAAAATCTACGTGAATGCAGTTCTATGCGAATGTTTTTCATAAGGCAAAAAAGCAAAAACTCTTAAATTCTTCTTAGCAACTTTTTTATCACATGCCAGCTGTGAAGTGGCCCAACATTAATCATCTATCGCTAGACGTCACTCCTTACCGGTCGTAATGCAAACCGCTCGTGATGTTAGTGTGGCACAGAACAGCATTGTTTTTTTTTTTTTTTTACTAAAATATAATAAATAATCCTGAAATTTGATAATTCAATTACATATTTTAGAAAATACATTTAAAAAAAAAATTTTTGGAATACAAATATTTAATCTAAAAGAGGAATACCAAAAATTTATAGAAATATTAACTTATTTCCATTATACATCACCAATAAGCTAACTGAAGTAAAAAAACATAAATATATGATTATTAATGTGATTACTAACCTACATCCCTTCAGTTTTTCAGGAACATTTTGAATATCTTAAAATTTGGTAAATGTTATTTACCAAAAATTATTTTAAAAAAATTGATTAAACTTATGGGGTTTTAATGAACTAAGTCATCTTTTGTGTAATTTTATTGATTTTGATAATGACCTTAGTCAATTAAACTTTCCAAAACCCCAATTGCGTTTCACGCAAAATTTCACTTTTACAATAAATTTTCATTATTCAAAACTATATTACAAAAAAAAACACTAAAATACAATGTTACACATTACAGAAATATTTTTAACTTATTTTATAACTTTTTGATCATTCTGAATTTTACTTTTGAGCTCGGGACCCGATGATCGGTAAGCAACCATGCAAATCGATAGCGAGTCCTTGACTCTGAGTGAGAGCGGCGCGCCGGCTGGACCGTGCCTTTCTGCTGCTTAAGAGCGTTAAAGAATATCAGGATCGTTTCCAGATCACCCTAAAACCGTGGCGTTTATGTCTCACGGCGGGATGCTGGGAACAACCGAGGCTGTGCACGCGGGCGTTCCCGTGGTCTTCATCCCCGTGTTTGGAGACCAGCACACCAACGCGGCTGCCGGAGAGGAGGCCGGCCTGGGAGTTAAGGTTCCATTCACCAGCCTGACCGCTGATAAGCTGCAGGACGCTCTAAACAAAGTACTTTCTCCTGAGTGAGTATTGAACGCACCTCAACTTAAAATTTACTCAATTACGAGTGTATTATTACTTCATCAAAAGAAAGGTTTTCAATAACAAATGGATTGAATATGGTTGGAAAATTGTAGAAAAAAGTGAAGAATGCGGTATTCTTACCGTTATTGGGGAAGGTGGTTATATCAAAAAATATATTACTATTTTACATAAATATAAAAACTTGCCCTCACTGCGTGGCTCACTGATCCACCTACTACTTATCTGTAAGAGCTCCCGTTAAAAAATATGAATGACATAAAAACATATCATTGCAATAACAAAGATTCACATTTTTTTTAATTAAAAAAATAAATATTTCAAAAACTTCAATGTAAACATTTTGAAAATTAGAAAACATTTCATTAATTTCATTTCATGCCACGTGCGAACAAATTAAGAGAAAAGGTGTCGTGAATGACAGACTTGTCGTTTGAAGGTTAAAACGACCGGTTATATTGACCTTTTCGAATGTATGTATAATTTTTACGTTAACGTTATCACATCGCTATCAAACTTAAAGGCTTTTCTAAAAATATGCAAATATTGTATTTTTCAGTATTTACTTCTCATTTGATTTTTTATTTTGGTAAAAACATATGTGACCCTCCCCCCCCCACCCCCTCTTCTTATCTACCGCTGGCGAGACAATATGGTATTCACTCTTCTAAACCTGGACAATTTCATATTGTAGTATTATAAGTACTAATTTGAAGAAAAAAAGTCAACCAGCAATACCCTGGCGTTGATTTTGTATTGTGCATACTTTGCAATATTTTGGGGTAAATAATTAATTTAATTTATTCAATATTTTTAGTAGAAAGTACTTGGTGGGATTCCTTTTTAATATTTTAAATAAAATGTTATTGTGATTTATTGAAATTGAGTCGAAGATACAAAGAAGAAAAAAAAACAATGTAACTGCATTACCATTACTTCAATTTCAGGATGAGAGCTTCTGCCAAGAGCTTGTCAGCAGAGTGGCGGGACAGGCCATCTCCACTGCAAGTGGCAACAGATGCTGTGGAATACGTCGCCCGGCATGGAGGAAAGCGCTTGAGGAGTGCTGCTCTTGACCTCCAGCCCTACCAATTGATGCTTTTGGACGTGTATGCTTTTCTAGCTGCCATCTTGACCACCATTGTCTTTGCAATTATCAAAATAGGACAGTGCTGCCTTGGGCTATGCTTCGGAAAGAAAAATCTACAAGGCACACAAAATAGAACCAAATTAAAAACAAACTAAATTTAGATAAATACATAAGAATTTATAGAAAATTTATATAAATAAATTAAGTGTTCACACAATTTTTTTTTCTCATATTTTACAAGAGTGTAAATATTGTAAGTTAAGTGAAATTGGCAGGCAGATTAATTAGGCTTGTCATAACATCTCTATAAAAGTTGTGGATTTATACAAATACTAAGACAAGGAACTAATATACACAGTAACACTGTTGTGAGAACATTTCTTGTTGATTAATTTCAATTATTGTAAAATGTTCAATTTTTTATTTTATTTATTTTTCAAATATGTAGATATATTAATTTCTAATCACTATTTTTGTATTGCATCAAAATAACAATTATGCTAAAAAAATTAAGGGTGATAATCAAAAATTCAATCTAAAAAACCATACACCAATATATTTTCTGAAGCAAAAATTTAATACATTGGGGCCTTTGCAAAAGTATTAATATGTTTTTATTTAATATATAAATTACATTTGGGACCTAAATTTTATCAATAATAGTCTTCAAATAAGAGCTATTTATGATTTTAATTTACATAACATTCATCTGATCTACAAAAATAGATAATACATGTTTCCATTAGACTCTTTCCTTAGGAACCAGAAGAGAGCATTGCTTAAATTAGAAAACAAAGCAAGTAGCTTTTAAAAGTTTAACCGGTTAGGTGAGGTTATTTTTTAAATCGTCACAGCCTTCAGTGTACATTTGGAAAATCTTGTACAGTTGAAATGCTACCACTTTCATCCACTTATTCGACAAATGTACCCAAATAAGTGGATGAAAAATGTAACCATTTAAAAGAATCAAACCAATATATTCAATATACTTAAGAGACTATGTTTTAAGACTCGATTGTATTTAAATTATCCACTTTAAAAATCAGATTTTAATTTTTTTTAAGTATATAATAAATAAATTGTGGTGTGCTTTATATGCCAAATGTATTTGTTTTATTCATTTTATACAAAACAATCCTCATAAAAGAAACATTATTTTGCCGAAATAAATTTTATTGGCTACAATTAATTTGTTACACCATAAATTTCATTTTAACATAAAATAAAGAAAATTGGTATTTTTAATCTAAATTTAAAATAGTATATTTTCTAAAAAGAATAACATTAAATCAACTATTTATTGAATTTCAATCAAAGTAGTTAAGTACTCCAAATTAACCATTCCATAATTTGTACAAAGCATGTATTTTTTAAATTCTTTTTACCAAAACTATAAATAAAAATATATATTTTTATTTTTATTTGAAATCAAAACTTTATCATGAAAGTCTCTCCCTACAAAATATTCTAAAAATATGCATATCTGACACGGTTGCCTTCTTTGTTAAAAAAAGGATTGTGAGGTAAGTCAATATTCTTTGAAAATGATGAAAAATAACTTTGAGTAAATGAAATTACATCTCTCGGTTTTAACAGTAAAGTCATTTGTAAATAGTCCTCCATAATACATTTCAATTCATTATTGTCTTCAAAATATATCTCATTTTCAACAGTGCGTCTGTCCTGCAAGACAAATTTAAGTTAGAAGAGAACTCTTTGTAAATGCATTTACATTTATATATATACAAGGGCGGTCCGATAAGTACTTAGCCTATAAAGAAACACGAAAATTTTGGACATGTGGCGATTTATTTCTCAAAATATGTAGTCTTCTTTTAGCTCGATACACTTGACCCAGCGATGCTCCAACTTCTTTAACCCATCTGAAAAATACGTTTCTTCGAGGTCTGCAAAGTAGGCCTCCGTGGCGGCGATGACCTCCTCATTCGACTTAAATTTCTGCCCGGCGAGTGACTTTTTCAAGTTTGGAAACAAAAAATAACCGCACGGGGCCAAATCAGGAGAATATGGTGGATGGGGGAGCAGTTCGTAGTGCAATTCGACCAATTTGGCCGTGGCGACAGCGGAGGTGTGAGCTGGTACGTTGTCATGGTGGAAGAGCACTTTTATCTTCGCCAAATGGGGCCGTTTTTTCTGCAATGCAGCGTCGAATCGGCCCAATAATTCGGCATAATAGAGCCCTGTGACTGTTTTGCCCTTCTCCAGGAAGTAAATGTAGATCACACCTTGTGAATCCCAGAAAACGGTGGCCATCACCTTTCCGGCCGATAGGACAGTCTTCGCCTTGGAGTAAGCAAACGCGGCACCCATCGCGCAAACAGCTTTCTCATGCCCAAAATTTCATGCAGGATGTGATGTGTTTCACCCACGTGATCTTTTGAGATGCCTACTGTTTCAGCTATCTCGCGCACCTTCAATCGGCTGTCTGGCAATACAAGATCGTAGATTTTTGTCACGTTATCCTCCGTGGTAGCCATTTTTGAGGCATCTGGGCGTTGCTCATCCAAAACCGACGTGCGACCACGTTGAAACTCGTTAAACCAATTTTTGACGGTTGCCATCGAAGAAGAAGAGTCACCGTACACAGCATCCAAGCGCACTTTGATTTCGCTGCACGATTTCCCTTCCAAAAACAAGAATCGAATCACCGACCGATATTGCTCTTTTTCCATTATTCTAAAATACGCGTACACGTCCGCTTACGCACACGGTCAAAACAAAACTACGAGTTCGATTCGGCTGAAATTTTGACAGTAGCCGTCTACGAGAATGTACTACACGATAGTAAATCTCACTTGCGATACTAGCACCATCGGGCGGTGAGGCTAAGTACTTATCGGACCTCCCTCGTATATATACCATATATATATATATATATATATATATATATATATATATATATATATATATATATATATATATATATGCTATATATGCTATATATATACATATTTATATATATAAATATATATATAGTATATATATATTTTATGAATATAAGAATACATGTTTATTTGTATTTAGACTACAGACACCTACTTTCATATGCAGAAATTTTGAAAATATTAAAATGTCATCCACCCAACATGACCTCAATGGAATATGTCGACGAATTTCATGAGTATCAGGATCAACATCAGTGAGTGGATTCACGTGGATTACCATCTTAGAATCCAACCATTCTTGCTTTATAAGATTTCCTGTAATAAATTATATAATTCAGTTATTTAAACAGTTCTAACCAACCATTTAATATAAGC
Source organism: Atopsyche davidsoni (assembly GCA_022113835.1). NCBI lineage: Eukaryota > Metazoa > Arthropoda > Insecta > Trichoptera > Hydrobiosidae > Atopsyche > Atopsyche davidsoni. Next base: position 16,995,486 of record JAILWY010000013.1, read on the forward strand.
AAGGTAATGTATGTATTCAATAACTTAAAATTATAATATCAAAAAAATTTGTACAAGACACTTTAATACCTGACAGTGACATTGTAGTGATACATGTTTTGATATATCCCTCACCATCTATAATCCGCCGTGTGACTCTGAACACCGTCATGATTCTGCTGTTAACTAATACATTTTCCTTAACACAACATTGCTAAAAAATATTAATTTTAATATATATTTGTGTATTATATATATATATATATATATATATATATATATATATATATATATATATATATATATATATATATATATATATGTTTATATGTATACGTATATATATATATATATATATATATATATAGGTTCAAAAATCACTATTGTACAGAATTGAAAAAATATTTGCAAAACAATAACTTAACAATAACCAACAAGGTTTTGCTAATTTTGGATAATGCACCTTCCGAAAAATACAACAGCTCTGATCCAACCAATGGATCAGGGTGCAATAGCTACTTTTAAGGCATATAACCTATGCCGAAACTTATAAGGGAAACCGATGGTAAAGCTTCAATTAAAACATTTTGGAAAAACTATAACATCAAGGATGCTGTTGACAGCATCAGTGAATCATGAAAGGAATTAAAATTAACAACAATGAACCATGTTTGGAAAAAAATATGGCCAGAATGTGTAAAAAGTGTTACATATTTAACAAATTTAGAGCCGATCCCATTGAATTTGTATTAGAATAATTGATTCCTTATACAGCTTTTCGCTTTGCAGCCAATTTTCGTAGAACGTATCTAGGCCGTAAAGCGAGGTAACACCCATACCTCGCTTTACGGCCTATATATATATATATATATGTGTATATATATATATATATATATATATATATATATATATATATATATATATATATATATATATATATATATATTTATATGTATGTATGTATGTATATATATATGTATATGTATATATATAAATATAAATGAAAAATATTGTATTTTATAACATAAACAAATCTCACATATATATTTTCGCTTATTTGGCCATTTAAAGAAACACATGTAAGCTCAATCCATCCAACATATCTTGTAATAGCAAGGTATCGACAAAGAACAATATTTGCTCCTTCCAAGAGGAAATTTCTTGCTTTATCATAATTTAAAAAAATACTAGATGATGTGTTAGAATCAGTTTGAAGTTTTGTAGATTTACAGTAATATCCTTCTGGACATATAGCCAAATAGCACAAATCTTCACTCAAAAGGCTATCTTTCCGGATATACCTTTTATGGATTAAAAATATGTCAGCATTTAATAAAATATATATGTAATCATTTAATAGATGACCTTCAATACCTTGAAGTAGTGCAAATGTATAAGTAGGTATTTCTATATCAGTATAACAAGTGAGTAGATACAATTTTTGACTTACTCCTTTCGATTTTCTTCAATTGTGTGCAAATTCATATCAACTATGCTAACATTCTCATGACCAGCTTCACTTTCGTCTTTATGATATCTTGCAGAAGAATGGATCAAGAATTTGTCACCATCCACTCCGATCTCCTCAACAATAACTGTTACACCTATAGAAGAATACATCAATTATTTAAGGAAGAGAAAAATTATCCTTTGAGCAATATATTGATTTAAAAAAATATTATACTAAGAAATATCATTGCACATTTACCGCCAGTTGTAGTAAAATGTTCATCTCCAAATGATAAAATTATTTCAGAATCACTGTTAGATTGATCTTCAAAACTACCTTTACGATTGATTGAACTTTCACTGCCTATTTTGAGGGATGGTTTCTGAGAGATTTGGGATGACGCATTTTCAGATCCAGAAGACATCCGATGTACTTCATTTTTTATTTCAGTCAAACATACAGTTTTGTCAGGAAAACAAATAGAGTACTTGATGCATGGTCCATATCTCACAGCATCTGTTAAAGAGCAAACTGGAGAAAGTGTTTTATCTACAGCCTGTGGCTTATTCTCATTTTCTCTGAAAGCTACAGAGTGAGCACCATGTAAAGCAGACGGACAAGACTCTTTTGTTTCTAAGCTATTTGAACCGCAATATATACTTTCAGGTATCACTTGTAGATTGTGTTTGCAATGACAAGTGAGTTTTACATCACCTCCACACAAGCAACACGTTTCTTTAATATATGGATTCACCTTTGGTAGGCTGCCGACCATGATTAAACTGTCTTTCTCGGTGATCGGTCGATACTTATCTGTTTGTTTATTGAAAAAAAAGAAATGAAAGTTCTTGTGGTCAGCATCTTCATCATCATTAATTTCAAAAGTATCTTCTTTCGTTTCATTTTTATCCTCAGCAAGCAAACTTTGATTTTCGTTATTTGATTGTATTTTACACATTCTTTCATCTACTACTACTGGTTTATCATGAAAATAGCTTATTATAAGTGTTTCCGAAAAACAAAGCCTCTTCCTCATTTCATCATCTTAAAATAGATATATAAATAAATATATAAATTTTAAATAAAAATTAATATATTAATTATGATATATAAATTGATCATATCGAGCACACCGTTAGTAAATAACAAAATTTGCTAGGGACCGAGATTAATTAATATTATTAACTAATCATCATACACAAAATAAACAATCAAAGCGTGGATATTTTTATAAATTAAAAATGCAAATAAAAAAATCTGCTTACCAATAGTGAAGGGAAAGAGAGTTTTCAAATCTACAAGACAATCAAGCGATGCAAGCGACATGATTATAATTCTATCCGAAGGAAGCGAGCAAGCGGCGTGCGGAGGGGCGGAGAGGCGGAGGGTCGGAAGGGCGGAGGGGCGAAGGGGCGAAGGGACGGAGGGTCAGAAGGACGGAGGGGCGGAGGGGCGGAGGGGCGGAGGGGCGAAGGGACGGAGGGTCAGAAGGACGGAGGGGCGGAGGGGCTGCGTCGGGCGCGCTGCCGGCACGAGCGCGCGTCAGTTCAGATTTGGAACAAGTGACAGCACAGTTAAAAATGTGATTCATTTTTTTAAATTACGTAAAAAAATTATATTGCACATAAATTTGCATAGATTTTGATTACATCTAGAAATCATATCAAAAAAATCCTCGATTCGTAATTAAATGAGCTAGAGTCATACTCGCAAAATCAGACACCGATCAGACAATTTATCATTACTATAATATTTGGGATGTGTTAAAGTTCAGACGGGTTGTGTGTTCACATATTTACAAGAAATTAAGCAAACACAAAAAAGTACAGCATAAGTATAATATTATTGTGTTATTTAAGAAGGGGGGGTGTAGGCAATTGGAGTCATTAGGCAGTGGTGGTCACCCCACATTAACAAAAACCAAACAAGAGATGGCGATATTTTTGAACCCAATCGCTACTTGTGCATAGGTAAGGCATCCTGACGACGGTTCACTCAATTTTCGCCACGCGTTAATGAGTTAAACGATTTTGCGCCCTTCTGATCTAATATTTCAAGTGGACAAATCCGAAGGTAAGGCTCAAACTAATTGGGGTTTCTTTCTATGCTTGTGATATGTAATGACCATCGCATTTTAGATCGTGATTTAAAACCCAATTGAAATTTTTTTCTCATTTTTGGCGATGTAGGCAATTGGAGTCAGGAGAAAAAAGACACTTTAGCTATCATAATAAACCTTCAACAGACTAACCGATCCTATTGCAAGCCATATTGCACTGGCCGTCCATGAGAATTGCAAGAAAAACCATATTCATATGCTGTCTCTACCGCTCTATACCTTTTACCGCTTCCAGCCATTGAATGTGTCCTTTTTTGGACCACTCAAAGCAATATACATGTTATGTGCCCCTTTCAAGTTTATTACAACAGATCTTATAACTAATGTTTTGGTGGAGTGTTAGGCGGAGTGTTTGGCTATCCCCGTCCTGCGCGCAGGTTTCGGGGCTCTCAATGTGTGACTTAGGTGTTAGCGTACATTATTTACTGTGGTTGTGATATTGTGTTAGGCAGGGAAAATGAGTGGGAAAAACCCTTTATTCGCATGTGTTTATGTGTAATAAATATCTACGAACTAAGTAACAAAGATAAAAAAAAATTTATAACAATAACAGGTAGGGCAGGAGGATGCAATGTTCACTCCTGGGTATGTTTTTTGGGAACATGGCGCTCCTTCTTGTATAGGGTGCCCCGGGAGCCGTCGGGGACTGTTATATTTTCACCGAGTAGGATGTGGTGGGGGAATTTGTGTCTATAGTGGAAAGGCAGTGAGTCTGGTGTATCGTCTCCGATCCCTTTGAGGAGGGGGTTTTTTGTTTTCCTTATGGACTGGTATAGTCTTTCGGTGACGTGAAGCGTCTGAGTTGCGATCGGTGGGATTTTGGTCTGGGCACAGAGGGTGGTGGTCGATGTACGGTAGTAGGCACCTATGATGAGGCGTAGGCAGGAGTTTTGGGCGGCCTGGATACTCGCGATGAGGTGTTGGCTGGCGTTTGACCAGACAGATTCGGCGTACATCATGTACAGCCTGATGATGGAGGTGTAGAGCCTGAGCTTGGACTCGAGGGGGAGGGGGCTTCTAGCGCACAGCAGTGGGTAGAGGCTGTTTTTGCCTGTGTGGCCTTTTATTCGGGCGGCTGCGATGTGGGGATGCCATGCGAGGCTCTGATCCAGATGGACTCCGAGGTATTTCACCTTTTTGCTCCATTGGATCGGCTTGCCGTCAGCTCGTAGGGGGTCGGTGCGATCGTTACCAGGGTGTTTCCAGGTGAAGATAATTGCCTCAGTCTTCCCCTGATTGACTTTGATCCTCCATTTTTTGTAGAAGGCACTGATTGAGTCGAGTCCGTTCTGGAGTCTTTTTACAATGGTGTCAGTGCGATTTGAGGTGGAGTAGCAGGCAGTGTCGTCTGCGTAGAGCGCTAGATCGCATCCCTTAGGCGTGGGCAAGTCGTTGATGAAATGGGAAAATAGGAGTGGGGCTAGGACTGAGCCCTGAGGGACCCCCGCCGGGACCGGTCTCCAGCTGGAGGAGGCTCCCGGGAGTGAGACGGCAAATTGTCTGTCACTCAGGAAAGATGCGAGAATATCGATAATGTAGAGAGGGACTCCCGACACGAACAACTTGTGCAGCAAACCGTCGTGCCAGACTGTGTCGAAGGCTTTCTTTATGTCCATGAAGACCATGCCGGTCTTCTTGTGCATGTTGAAGCCTTTCGTCACGTGGTCTGTCAGTCGGATGAGCTGCTTAAAGGTCGAGTGGTCTGCCCTGAAGCCAAACTGTTGGTCCTGGATGGCCTTCTGGTTGAAGGGAAGGTATCTCTTGAGAATTATTCTCTCGAGTATTTTGCTTAAGCCGCAAAGGAGACTTATTGGCCTGTAGCTCACCGGAAGGACTTTGTCCTTTCCGGGCTTGTGGATGGGGATCACGTTGGGACATTTCCACTGTGTGGGGAAGTAGCCTTGCAGAAGGCAGGCGTTGAAAATTTTGGTCAGCATGACTATAGCCTTCATCGGTAGGTGCCTGAGTAGGGTGTATGAGATGTCGTCGGGCCCTGGGGCCTTGCGGAGAGGGAGCTTGGAGATTATGCGCGCCAGTTACGTCAGTTAAATTAATGCACAACATATAGGTAAAAGTTGATTGAGAGGCAGAGTAAAGTCCATTCCTCAGTACAATATTTATTTGTAAGCAAACAAGGACTCTTAACTAAATGATTATAAAATATATTGGGGTGATTAGGTAGGTACATTACATACAGAAAAGAATGCGACTTTTTCATGAAGAGCTGTCTTGCAGGAAGCATAACTCCATATGATATAGCGTCCTTGGTTTATTCAACACCCGAGAACAATCCAAGATTTCATCCACATGATAAAAAGAGAAACCTAAAGTTGTGAAAGGCAAGCCGCAGAATTTGGGTCCTCAGAATGTAAAGAAACAAATTCTGCAGGAGTCGAATAATACTTCGGAGGTGAATACTAATAACGATAATGTAAAAGACCCTGGTGACCGGTGTCTTGTATGCGGCAAATTCGGGCGAGACAATATGTAGTTCCGGTGCACTTCTTGTAGGCTTTGGACTTATGCAGATTGCATTGGGTGGAACTCAGCCCGCAATGATTGTGCGACATGTGCTGACTACCATTGCCCACACACACTGATCAACATTGCCTACCGATGTGGGCAACGGTGATCAAACTTATTTTTATTTTTTAAATTATTATAGCTCTTAAATTAATATGTAAAATTAACTAAAGGTGATTTCAATTGTAAGTTAGATAAGTAATGTTTATAATAGGGCTAAATCAATAAATAATAAATCTATAGATTTGCTATTATAAAGGATATCTATAAATTATAGCTATTAGCTAAAGCGATTATATCTATTATTATAAATATATTTAAAGGATTATAATTATCTATAACAAACCGAAACGCAAGCTGTTATTTTATAAAAAAATAAGCTTAGTATTTACTAATACATTTTAACAAGCTAACATAGCACCGTAACAAATATTATTTTCGCCGAAAGAAAAAAAAAAAAAACATCACATATGTCAAAAGAGATTATATTTATAAATATTAAAAAAAAATAATAACTTAAGTGATCTTTGTACATGTATTTATTGATATTTATTTGTCTTATTTTTTGTATTTGAAAAAATATTTCATTTTAATTTATGCTATGATGCTATATGCTATGATGGTACACCGTCTATTTTTTTTATAAATCATCAGAGTATTTATAAAAAAATAATTCCATAATTTTTTTGTCTTTGCAGTCTTTTGTTGTTTCAAATAAATTAACATTTATTTATTGGCAAACAAACAGGCAATCGTGAAATTGAAATAGGCGTATTTTAAGATTTTTTTTAAACATTGTGATAATTCATCCTATATGAGACTAGCATTCTTACTATTTAAAATGACCCTGAAACTTTTACGAGGTGTGATCGCGAAGTTTTAATAATATAATGCGCCTGCAGCATTGCAGATATATTCGTTTAAATAACTCAGCAATCAAAAAACAAATGTGATACGACAGAATCATGAGTTCAATGGCAAAAACTAACAGACATGTGTATTTTTTTAGTTCTATGTAAATAAATAATAGATATTCGCAGGTCGGAGTCCGCGGTGAGTTGCGTGGCCCGCCGAAGGGTTTTGCGGCATGGCAGCACCAGCTGTCAAGCGGCCGCGCAGTGATGTGGCCGTCCATGTCTCGAGATACGAATTAGTAATATGTTAAGATGGGGATACTAATTTATTTATTTTATTTTGTGTTATTACTACACTTATCTATTAATCATGCCAATTGTGACATATCCGACTTTCGACTTTGTGCTGATCCGACTTGTTCAGGTAATTGAAAGAATGTTAACCTACATAATTTAGTTCTCCACAATTATGAACATAACTGTATTATATTTTCATAGTTATATATTTATTATTTTCCACGCACGAGGCGACACGACCGCTAACTGTTACATCTCGTTTTTGTCGCTTTAAGTAATTCTTAGAATAATTTTTATTTCACAAATTAAAAAAAGATGAATAGCATTTGCAAATTGACGAAGCATTTGTATTGAACACTTTTGGGGTCTAGTTTTTTAAAAGAATATTGCGGTTTGTTTGAAAATCTGTCACTCTTTTATGACTTTGTATGGAAATTTAAGCAGCATTATGTTAAATTTTTTATTTAAACATATCGGACGGCCCTAGTTACTCGTAAATAACGAAGTCCAGCTATCTCAGGTGAAGTTCCTGCGGTCTCATTTCCTTGTATAAGTCTCATCGAATCTTAGCTGAAGTATTCCTCCGATAATATAAAGATTTAATGCCATTCACATGAAACATGAAGTTTTTTTAAGCATAGTCGCTTATTATAAATATGGATTAGCATGAATTTTGTAAGATTTACCAGCAATGCTCCCTACTAAATTATATTTTTTTATTTATATAAAAAAAAACATGGCATAGTGCCGTACTTCCGGTATATACCAGCAAGTATAAAAATAATAAACTCTGTTTTATTTTACCGTATCATTTCAATGAATATTTAATTTATTATAATTTCTATTGGGCGTTTAATACTTTGTATAAAATAAATATGCTTACCCAAACAGCTGAAATATGATGGTATATTTTTGAAGTGAGTTCTTTTGGCTTTCAAGGAATTCTTCAGACTATACGATTTTAGATCGTCAGTCAGACGAAGCTCTTGAAAGAGGAAAACGCTCTTCTAGAGAAAGTTTTGAACATCTATAGCTAACAAAATCAACAATTATTACATAAAAAATTTATCTTACTCCTTACGATGCTATCATGTTGTGTTTAACTTTATTTAATATGTCTGTATCAAGTGTAATTTCTGGTATCAGCCATTAGGTTTGTGAAAACCTTAACTGTGTTTCTTTGGAAATGAGCACATTAACTGACAGTGTGTATAACCACATCATTTTTTAAATTTACTTATACATCTCATATGCCTTGAGCTGGCTTGTAGTCATAAGAGTAACTGCAGTTAAATATTAGCAACATTTATAATACTTGCATATTTTTGATCATTATCATCAGAATTCAAATCTCTTGGCTATTGTTATTGTGTATCTTATGCAATTTTAGGCATTAGAAACAAAAAGTTTTAGTTTTTAGTAAAATTTTAATAATTCGGTTTGATAAAAGTGCACTATTTTTGTACGCTTTGTTTCTTAATTTTTTTAAATCTTTGAATCTACTTCTAGGGAAGTATAAGTATAATTTAAAAATAATGTTTTCTTGTGATTTTGCTGTAGCATTTTGTTTGTAGATACTTTTATTAAGTGTAAGTTTATGTAAGTAACCTTTCAACTGATGAGAGTGTCGCTTGCTGTGAATATTGCTAAGTAAAAGTGTTTTTTTTGCTAGTACTATTGAGGTTTATTTTTTCTCCGCTCTTTTTTCTTTTTCTCTCATATGTAACATGTTTTATTCAATGATTTCAGTACCTTTATCCCGTGCCAAAACAAAGCTAACATATCGAAGTATGGATCCACACCTACTCTCATTCATGTCAGGCGTCACGGTTACCGTGTTCTCCAAGGAGGCCGGGTCCAATTTAGCTCTGTGGGGTGTTGAAATAGACGGTAAGAGAGGATATGTGCCTTTCGAATTTCTTCAAGAGAATAAAATGTTTAATAAACCGCAAATAGTTGTCCCTACTGAACTGCATGAAAAAACAGCAGATGGGAAAATTTTGCCTGATCAAAATAAAGTGCTCAATAATGTTCCAAAAAAGTTAGACAGTTTGAGTCCAAAATTAGAAGTAATTCCTAAAAGCTCACTTTCCAAAGATGAATTACAACAAAAACAACCTGATTATAATGATAACAATAAACTTAAACTAGTTGAGCAAGTTACTGAAAAGTTACCACTTGCGGTTAGCGAAAAACACATCATCTCGACTGAAATCTTGTCAGACCCCTTGAGTATTAAAAATGATCAGATAGACATCACTCCGACATTCACGGTATTCGATGGAACCACTGTTTATTCAAGTGATGAAACTATTAAAGTGGAAACCACCAAGTTTGTTTCAACAGATGAAAAACAAAATTTTGTAAGTGTTGAAGACATTGGAGAAGATGATTATCATGTCAAGGAAGGAAGTAATGATTCAGAAGATGTGGAAGATGACTATTCTGGTGATGAAAGTGAAACCCTAAATCAGAAAAAAAATCCTACAGAAGTTGTTGGAAAACGAGTGTTAGAAAGCACTACTCTTAGTTTTATTGAACCAACAGAAGCGCCTTTGATAAGTCAGAAAAATCAAATAGATAACAACAAAACTAATGAGCCTTCAAATAGTGTCAATAACAATAATTTGCATTCGACTTCTGGGCCCGAGGTACCAGTTCTGACTCCTCTACCTCCTATTGCTGCTGATGTAACAGTTCTCAATGTAAAATCCCAACAAGTGTCTTCTAAGGAAGAAGAAAATGTTAATTCAGCCATTTCCGAGACTGCAGCAAATGTACTCGGTATTAATTCTGTTGATAATAATACAGTGGGACACGCAGATAACGCTGCCGGTGAGATCTCTTCTGTGGAAAAAGTGGTTTATTCAGCTTTTACATCCAACCGACAAGGTGACAATGTAGATCCTGATGATTCACAATTTGATGCAAGTACAAATGAAAACAATCAGCCGGGATTTGCTATTTCAAATGATCCATTGGATGTTTCAGGTGCTGTAACTTCTGACAATATACCTGAATCTTTCAACCTTAAAAATATTCCTAGTAATTTTGACAATGATTTAGCCAGCAATATCCAGCATAATGTTAATGCTGAAGATGTGACTGCTCCTAATGAAAGTGCAAATATTCATTTATCTCAAACTAAACATACTCATGTAAAAGTACCTACTGATTCTGCTTTACCTAATATTGATAATATTGTAGTAAACGATTCTACAGGTGTACTTAAAACTGAAACTAATGAGATAAATCATAGAATAGAATTGGATGCAAATAATGTTGAAACATTAAATTCAGCAGTTGAAACTAAAACTGTGGACATTGAAATAAAGCCGGGTATTAGTAATGCATCTGGTGATGTAAAAATCAATGAAGAAAGAATTTTGAACATATCCTATCCTGAAGATTCAAGTTATTCACCACCACCTATGGACGACAGCGTGAGTCAAATGCCTGATTATAATCATGAATATGGAAGACCTACTCAAAGACCAGAACGAAACAATATCATGCATGATATTTATATGAACTCCCCATCTCCATTACCGGGACTGATAAACGTACCTCCTGTCATGTCAGACCTCACAAAAGCCAAGCATGTGGCCGAAAACAATCAAAATCACATTGACATATCGGCATATTCTAATGTGGTCACCGACACTGCACCGCCTCCTGAAGGAATGAATCCAACTCTTATTTCCATATCAAACGGAGAGATAAGTAACGAGCAAACAGAAAATATAATATCAAGTCAATTATATCCCGATGTTCTCACTGCAGGTATGGAAAATACGCCGCTTCTGGTTGATTCATTAACTGAGTTATCAGATTCAACTGCAGGCTTTCTAAGGAATGAAAACCTTTCTGACAATTTAAATGATAATTCAGCAATCGCAAATTCCCAATCGGTTCAAGTGGAAGAGTTGCAACCATCGGAGGTAACGGAAGACAGGCCTTCAATGTTTTCATACATAATTAATAGCTTTGGTGGTATATTTGGTACACTAGGTAGTATATTCTCATTTGATGGAGATTCTACTGAAAATATTCTAAAATCAGATCTTCCGCAAACCTCAAATGATCTTGAACGAGAGAAAGATACAAATAGTCAGAATGAATATAAGCATACTAAATCTCAAGATTATCTTTCTACCATGTTCACAGGTTTGTGATTTGCTACCCAAGTATTAATTACGCTTATTTATTTTTGTTTAACACACACATTGTCGGATCAAGTAAAAAATACATGTTTTTTTTTTAAGTTTAGTTTTGTGCATTTTGCTTTTTGTTAAAAAAAAAACATTTTTGTTAATTTTCAGCATGTTTTTGTTATCAATATTTTTTAAATCTAAAATAATTGCTTTTAGTTAGGAAAAATCATTCACTAAGTTTAATAATTATAATTTCAAATCTGTAATGAAAACTGAAAGGAAAATAATGTTAAAATTGTTTATGAGTAGTTGCATATTTTGAACTTTTGATGTTGTCCATTTTAAGCTTCATCGCAATGTAATGCTGATGACAAATGGGCAGGGAATTGGTACGATGTCTCCACTGACATGATATTTTGGCTCGTCATATCTGCCATCAGTGTTCTCATGTTCACACTTGGCTACTACTTCCTCGAGAATAGAAAACAGGATGGAAAGCTTCTCGCTATGGTGAATTCTCTGCAAAAGGAACTATTGTGCACATCAAAGGTAAATAAATACTTCTATGAATTCAATATTTTTGACAGAAAGTACCTTGTGTAATTCCATTTTAATATTTTAAATAAACTATTTTTGTGATTTTTCCACATGTTTTATTTTGTTGGTTACTTCATTTGATAATGCCAACGTAACAGGTTAGGTTAGGTTAGTCACCAATAACATAAAACATCAGAAAAGTATTTTGTTTAAAATAGTAAATACCTTTGAAAAATAATCTCAGATGTAATTTTTAGACAATTATATTTTAGTATCATTGTTAATCCACTTTTTTGGTAGTTTTGTAGGTTTTCGGTGATGATTATCATATTTGATGTTTGACTTGTTCATAGAACCGATAAGATCTAAAAGAGCATGTTAATAAACATTTTTTTTTGTATTTTAGGAATGTACCATATTAAAGGATGAGCTGTTTGTTACAAAGGAAAAGCTTATTGGAATAGAAGACAGCTCTTTCGGTTCTGATGAGATGGTGGCTTGCCTTAAGAAAGATGTGGCCGATGCTCATCTGACTATCGGCGACCTTCAAGACAAGCTCACATCCGCTGAAGAAGAACTGGCCAATTCCACAGAGGCCGCTCTTGAGCTGCAGTCAATTCTGGATGAGCAGTTATCCTTGAAAGACACAAACAGCCCATCTTTGTCTTTCACTGTGGCTAATCTTCAGTCACAATTGGACGAGCAACAAAGTACGTATCAATATACTTTTCATACTTACAGTAGATAATTAAGATGATTATTAAAATTTGCTTTTTTCTTCTATGTTGTTTTGAACTATGAAATTTAGCAGTAACTATTGAATGCTCATAGATCCGCATTTAACACTAGCACAGACTTATGCTACAGATATTAAGCAATAGCACAACATATCACATCACATCTCTTGTTTGTCATCTGATATTCAATCTTACAATTTCTTTCAAAACACATTCAGCTGCAGAATGTTCCAGCTGGTAGAGTTCCATGTTAAAAGTAAAAAAATAAATATATATATTATTTAAGATACTTCTATGCATTGTTAATAATGTAGAGGTATCAAAATATCTTTTTTTAAAAATTTATATGTCAAATATTATTACATAGGGCTGGGTTAGAAAGGGAAAGGAAGAGAAAGGCATAAAAATATGCATGTGTTCATAGATGATTTTAAGGATATTTTTGTATGCAGCCGTATATAATTTTATTTATGTTATATTAAATCAAATTAATATTAAGAAAAAAAACCTGTCTGCAGTTCTATTTAATTTATAGATATTTTAAAATAAAATTGAACAGGGACGTCTTCTCAACGAATGCAGGAATTTTGTTGTACATTTTTGCTTATATTTTATAAGTAAATTAATTAACCAAGAACGAAAAACTACAGTCGATTTTTAAAATTTCCTCTATACATAATACAAAAATATTTTAAATTTAAAAAGATACATACTATTAAAGTAGTATTAGAAATTTCACATGTTAATTTAATTATTAAAGGATTTTATCGTATATATCATAAATTATATTATATTGTTACGGTCCAGCAGTAAGTTTGAAAAACGAACACCATAAACAAAGGGACTCTGGAAGGATCGAGCGACCATCGATTAGGAGCGCCGATACGCGGTCTTAGAGAAGCGAGGAGTGCGCCTCGCGCGAGCTCCCGAATGTTGGAGATGCAAGGGGGGAAGCCATTTTGTGTTTAGTGTCAAACAGGGCTTCGGCCTGTCTGCATTCATAACAATGTTAATATAAATATATAATGTGAAAATAAATACTCTGTACGTAGATAAATAAATATAACTTGTGTTGACATAAATAAGTCTTTAAGTGTGAACCCCGGCACGTTACAATATTATTATATTATATCATAAAATTGGACACTTATGAATAAATATTTGTATTTCAAAGGTTTTTGCAAGACATTTGGAAAGATTTTTAGCGAAGTGATCTGTGCCTGAAGTTAAGGCTACATTTGCAGCGCCGGGCCAAATTCGACAATACTTTATTATTAATATATATTCCAAATCCAATTTATGATCTTGTGAAAAAAACTTATTAAAAATATGAAACTTATGAAAGCCGTTTTTCCACTGTTTGTTAATTTTATAAGTGTAAGCTGTTTTATTTACATTACTGTAGCAGTAGAAAATAATGTAATATCTCATCATTATTTTTCAGCAACTATGAACTTAACAAAGGCCCAGCTGGCTTCTAAAGTGGAAGAAAATGAATTATTACTTGTTAAGATATCTGAGATCGGCAGCAAGACCGAGGTCATTGAAAAGAAACTTTTGGATCATCAAGAAAAGCTACAAAATTCTCAACAAGAAAACGAGAACAAATCACAACAAATTCAGGAAATTGTAACCAATATGGAGAAGGCTCTCCAGCAAGTGGAAGAACAAAAGGAATCGCAAGTAAAGGAATTCCAGAATCAAATTAAGAATATGAAAGAAGAATCTGATGTTGTGAAGGTCTTATTGACAGCAAGGGAGCAAGAAGTTGCATCACTTCAAGTAAGTAGTTGCCTATAAAGGAAAGTCATATTGCACTATTTTCTTTTAAGAAAATGTGTTTCTGTTTTGTGTGGTTTGGCTCTTTGTACATTATTCATTACTCATACCTCAAGTTTGTCAAATTTACAAATTTTTACAAATGTGTAATGCTAATGACTACACAGCTCTAGACACTGTTGTACAAATTCATGACTAACACTGGTTTTTAATAATTTAACACTTTGTGATCGGGTGACTTTTTTGTAACTAACGGGTTGAGATCGGGTTTTTTTAAATATATACGTCTCAAATTACAGTTTCTGTAAAATAGCCATATCTTTCGAACTATTGGGTATTTTTCAAAAAAACTTATAGTGTCTTAATCTAAAATAATTGCTTTATTTATTTATTATACATACATGCTTTGTACACAAAATTACTATACAATAAATGAAATGGAAAGCGAAAAACACACTTTTACGATCAAAATTACATTGTTATAAAAAATCACAATACTTTTTGAAAATTTGAAAACACAACACTTTCCTTTGTGAAGAGGTACATTGCAAAACATACATATGTAACGTGTTTCACTGCGTATTTTGTGTTTAGCGCACACACGACAGCAACGTGAAAGGTGTTCCATGTTCACTGGGTTATTATAATAAAACTAGTAATGTAGCCCGTCACAAAATGACGTATTTGATGAACGATGCGTCTAAAATTTGTTTTTTTTGTAAAAGTTCTAAATTTGAAATTCTCGCGGTGAACGACATCTCGCGGCGAAGAACTGAATCATATAATTCGTACATATTGAAATTCGCTAAAGCATCATCTCGCGGCGAAGAACTGAATCATATAATTCGTACATATTGAAATTCGCTAAAGCATATTTTAAAGTTTATGAATGAAAATATTATCCTATCGTCTTGAAATTCGGCACATAGCTGCGGAAAAATTTACTTAACTTATGTGCAAAAAATCAGCGTTGTATCTTTTAAGATATTCTATACAGAACGGAAAAACGAAACATACATACATACATACAAACACACAATGGCTATTATTATAGTAGATTATCTTTATCAGTTCACTCCCACTTCCAAAAATTAAAACCACTTTCAAAGACAAAAACAAAAAATATTATTGTTACAGTTCGACAAATGTTTTTTCACCAACACACAACATTTGGGATTTTTGCGCAAAACTTTCAATAATTTTTGAATAAAAAATATTCTACTAAAGCACTATGAATTCAGGAATACGAAATTGACACGTCTTAACAAAAATAGTATCACAGTTCACTGAAATAAGGGAGAGAGTCTCTGTATATTTAGTTTGCAGTAATAACTATTGTGTTCTGTTGTGTATAGTTTACCGTTATTTTTTATGACCATGGTCTCAAATAGTTCGATATTTGTTTGTGTCGTCAAGTGGTTGAATGTTTGTGAACAGCTGGCAAAAGATACGGTACCGGTACCTGCTCAGGTAAAGCGAGCGTTCATCCGTTTGCCGTACCCCACCGCCAGTCTATGCAAAATGCATAAATGCGTCTCCCAACTCCTAACGTCAAGCAGCGAGGAACGCATTTATGCGGCTCCCGATCACAAAGTGTTAATTAAACTTGTCATAATATTATGAAACCTGGCCATCTTACAGGTGTGGTTTTTATTACATTAATTCTCTTTCATTTATGATAATGAGAACTCCTGTTATGACTCTTCTTTTTTTTTGTACTCTTTCCTCTTTAAATCAGTAATGTAAAATTTACAATTATAGCCAAGAGAGCATTTATGTATGTTTATTATTTTCTTTATATATTTTTTAACAACAATTGAAATATGTTAATTTGCAGGATAATTTGAAGTTGTTAAAGCTAGATGACAAGAATATAGAAGCAATTCTTGCTGTTAGTCACAATACTGCAGAACTTAGTCAAGCTGTGTCAGAAAAGACAATTCTCAATGAGAAACTGGAGGCGAGTATATCACCATACTACATACTATAAAAAATCCCTAGAGTGTTCTTTTCCAATTGCCAAGTATATATGCGTGTATTTTACAGTGAGATTCTTAAATCACACTCAATCTTGAATGTATGAAAAAATAGAGAAAAAGCGGGTTTTACTCTGTGTGAAATCTAAAATTTATTTACCGTATGAGTACCTATATTGTGGACATGTTTTATTAACATAAATTATTTATCCTATTCAAAAATTTCATATCATTGTTGTTTACAAAACTAAAGAAATAATGCTTTGAAAGCTAATCCTACATTTTCTATGAGACATGAGTTTTGTATGAGGTGCTGAACCTAACCTTTGTGATGTGCTCACTCTTCTTCAATTATAAATATGAGAACTTAAGTATTAATGCACTTTTAATTCAGGTAAATTATCTTGTGTTCTTTTCCATGTCTCGTCACTGAGAAATAAAATATGCTCGTTTGGAAAATTCACAAATCTGCAACTTCACTGCAGACATTTTTGTTTTTTTTCTAGGCAAAAAAGTTAACAATTCAAGAATTGAATGATAAAATAGAATTTCAAGATATTAAGGTGTCTAAAATGAAAGAGCAAATCCGCGAGGCTGATCAGAATACCCTCCAGGCTACGTCCAGGCTGGAGGTCCTCACCAACTACTTCAACCAGAAGGAGGCAGACTTGCTTAAGTAAGATTTTATGGAGATATTTATCCAATTCAAGTTTCTCAGCGACTCAATCATCGATGCAGCAGATGCCGATTCTAGAAGTTTACGAATGCACATTTGTATTAAAATAATAACCAGAATGTGAGTAATATTAATAATTTAGAGAATGAGACAAGACAAGAGCTGATAACTTTGGTATTTTACTAATGTCGTACAAATCAAAAACTCACATTATGTAACCATTTCTTTAGTGCTTACTATAGAATTGCAACAAAGTAATGAAAGTCAATTCCATACAGTGGAATTCACATGCTGGATGAAAGACACACACAAAAACTCAATAAAGATGCTTCTGTCTTATTTATTATTGTTCTTAAAAATTTGCAAACATTTTAACATAGCTTTTTTTTACAAAAGTATGTAAAGATTCTAGTTTGACCAATGAGATTATAACAAATTCATATTTTCTCTCCAATTGTCTTGACAATGTCGTTATAATATTTTTCTTTTAAGTAGTGTGTTAAGGGGCCCTCTCGTTAATCCAATTTTTTGACAATATTTTGCAAAAAAATCTACTGTACCAATAAAAAAAATTTAAATGCACAAAGTAAGATACATTTCTTCTTCTTAATAAGAGATTATTTTAATTCTTATAAATTTACTTTTAATATGAGAAATATGTTTTCTTGAATAAAGTTTAGGCATTTGGGGGATGCTGAACCCTATGCATTTGAGAGTATTTTTTAAAATTAAATTATAAATTAACATATCAACTTATCACATAGGATGAGTTTAAAAATTAAAATAAAACTATCAAAATTTAGTTTTAACAAGTCGTCATTCTATTCAATTTTTTCAATAATTTTCAAGACTTTATTTTATCTTGAATAAGGACATTTTTGAAATGATAAAAATAAATTCAATATAATTGATGGTTTTTTCAATATTTAATAAATGATTTTTGTTCAAGTTTGATGCTTTATTGTCAAAAATTGTTACAAGTTCATTTTTCAAAGTATTGTCCATCGCTAGCCACTGGTTTTTGGTCTCATTGGTTCTGCTGTTAATTTGGTAATTTCTTCCAAATACTGCTCACCAAACTGTAAATTCTCGCCTTCATCCAAATATGTTTTCCTCAAGTCTGCATTTAACGGAATCCATATTGCGCGTGACTGGTGTCTTTTTTTTTTTAGTGAATTCTTTATTTTAGTAAATACATTTGAGTCTAATATGGCCGTGTGCTTATTAATGAGCTTTAAATCATCCGGGAGCTCAAAGACACGTCCATCCGGTGTCTCAATGGAGGTTATGCATATTAAATTACTTTTTCCATCTACTGACCCTTGCACAACAAATTTAAAATTCAGCTTTTCCATTTTTCTTGATGACTACAATTGTCGTTTTATAAGACAATATAAACAATGGCGTTGCTCTGAAAACAAAGTTTTTTATTTTAACATTTACATACACAATAATAATAGTTTCTCAGTTTAATACAAGTTTAATATCTTACCTGAAAACAAAGAAACGACAATTAAAGTCTATAGTCCTACCAAAACTAAAACTAAAACTGAAACTGAAACTTAAACTTCCCTTTATTTGGCAATCTCTGACAGTTCAGTAAAATGCCACCACTGATGGTGCCCCCTATGGAATGTTACCACTATTTTACCGACAGATCATATTAAGAAATACATTTTCTTTACATATATATATATATATATCTATTAAATTATGGGGTCTCTTTCTAAACATCTATAGTTTTGTACACCTCGTAAATTTGACAACATTGCATTTTGTATGATTATTGATGTATTGGGATGTTGTCAGACTTAAATGTCTTTTGAAACAGCGATACTCAACCCTTTTTTCCTTCGGGCTAATGCATATGTTTTCTATATTACACGGGTCGCTACCTTTTTTGATGATGACCCTTTTTTAGGTCATACACTTTTACATTTTTTCCTCCCCATGTAAAAAATATAACACAAAACCTTAATATATCTATACATTTATTTAAAAGTAAGTGTGATATTTGATATCGAGACAAACTGTTAAGTATTTTAGACAAATAAGGTTTATAATTGCTACACGCTACTCACAATACGTCATCAAGGTGAAAATCAGTAATAAATCTATAGAATTAGTCAATTTCTATATGAATGTTTTTGCATATTTCATTTTGGAATTTGTTTCTTCTGTGAGCCACAAGTTGAGTATGGTCGGTTTGAGCAGTTCTAGAACTCGATGGAAAGCGGCATTCTTGTTCTAATTTTAAATATTAGTCCAGTAGAACTAGAGTTCGAACTGTCGTTTTTTTATATGAATTAGAATACTACAGTAGTAACATTTGTTGTCGTGTTTTACGGGAATTTCTGAAGAGAGAACCCCCTTAATCTAATATATGTTATCATTAATTTGGTCAGTCCTATGGAGGAGGTTATATTCTCAGGTTCTGTATATATAAATGAATGAATTTTTTTTTGTAGGGAGCTGAGTACGAAAGAGGCGTTGTGGTTATCACAGCGTGGAGAAGCCATGTCTACAGTTGACAAGATACAAAATCTACAACAAGAAATTCAGCAATACAAGTAAACAGCAAACAATATCTCAAAATATATAATTGAATAATGTTACCGGCGGAAACCATTTTTTTTCTTCTGTATGTCACTTAAGTAGTCACCACACTATAGTGCTGTCATAACACATACGCACACTTTCAGAGAGACTGCAGAAGGAGTGCGCCGCGAGCTGGCTGAGCAGGAGGCGGGCTGGCGGGCGCAGGTAGCAGCCCTGGAGAAGCGTGTTCACGAGCAGTGGCTGGGGCGCCGTGCGGCTGAGAGAGCTGCTGAAGCACAGGCTCGTGAGGCTCAGGTTTTGCGCCATAGGCTTGCAGCGCCGGAACCTGACAAGCGTGAGTCTTCACTTATATTTCTGAGGTCACAATGTTAATTTATCAGTGGACACAAAGTTCCAGAGGATACGATCATCAATTGAATATTTAAAGTTTTAAGCTGATCGCTTTTATTCTGGTCTTCAAAACGATGACTGTAGAGTGCAGTCTAAACCAAGCAGGTAATAGAATCTATGTGATTTTATGTAATACTTATTAGCATGGATGGTCTAGGTGTGGTTTCACCAGAACTGGCAGATGCGGGTGTGTTGGGGGGCTTGGGAGGCTTGCCTCCACTGGGAGCACTGGCAGGGCTTTTGCCTCCGCCGCTAGGTTTCCTGCCACCTTTACCGTCTCTACCGTTGCCTTCTCTGCCACCCCCTTTGTTGCCTCCCCACCGACCTCCACCCCTGGGTCGGTTGTCTAGTCCCCCGCCGCTGCAGCTCCCACGCCCTGACAGATACGAGCCCAACTCCAGGTTTGAACATTTGAGCCAGTAAGATTATTTTAATTGCTTTTGGTGTTCAATGTGAAGAAATGGAGTTTTCGAGACGATTCAGTAAGAGGATAGTTACCCACATGATAAATCTTAGATTTATCTAAATTGTCTTGTGTAAAGTATATTTGACATTTTACACAATACACCCATACCTCGCTATACGGCCGCTCGTTATACGGCCTTTCGCTATAACGGCCCTTTTCAATTATGGCACGTTTTCGATATACGGCCTAAAATGTTTCGCTATGGTTTGGTTTGAAAAATTTAAAAATAGATTTAATTTGCATAATTTGAAAATGAAAGGTGAAGCAGCTAGCGCCGATAAGGCCGCATTTAAGGAATATCCCAAAATTTTAAAGGGAATTATTGAAAGAGGTGGTTATAAACCTGAACAAGTGTTTAACGTAGATGAAACGGCTTTATTGGAAACGAATGCCTGATCGCACGTACATTTCAAAAACCGAAAAATCTTTGCCTGGTTATAAGGTGTCTAAAGAACGATTAACTTTGCTACTTGGTGCAAATGGCGCGGGTGATTTTAAGCTAAAACCACTTTTAATATATTAATTACAATAACTTAACCAACAAGGCTTTGCTAATTTTGGATAATGCACCAGGGCATCCTACTAATTTATCCGAGCTATCTGAAGATGTCATGATTGAGTACCTTTCGAAAAATACAACAGCTCTGATCCAACCAATGGATCAGGGTGCAATAGCCTCATTTAAGACATATTACCTACGCCGAAATTTCCGACAACTGATAAGGGAAACCGATGGTAAAGCTTCAATCAAAACATTTTGGAAAAACTATAACATCAAGGATGCTGTTGACAGCATCAGTAAAAAAGGAATTAAAATTAACAATAATGAAGCATGTTTGGAAAAAAAATGGCCAGAATGTGTAAAAAGTGTTACATATTTAACAAATTTGGAACCGATCCCATTGAATTTGTATTAGAATAATTAATTCCTTATATGGCTTTTCGGTTAGCGGCCAAGTTTCGTGGAATGTATCTAGGCCGTAAAGCGAGGTATAGGTGTATCTATCCTGTGTCAGTCATTTTCTGTATCAATCCTTTGTCTGAATCTTTTCAAAGCCCAAGATCGCCTCTAATGCATATTTCAAAAGAAATTGATTTTAAAATATCAGAGAATGACAGATATTATAGTCTTATGTTTTATGCTTCAACTCAAAATTTTTGTCTGTAGATACAGCCCAGATCAGGCGTACAGCCCTGAGAGGCGATTGACACCTCAACATCGAGTGAGGTCTCCATTCTCCCCACAGGATGGAAGGAGAAGATACAATTATACGAGACGATATGATGATGACAGGTGATTAAACTCACTATGGTATCGCAATTATTAGACGATATCAGTAACATCCATGCATGATGTATTTGTATATGTTTATGTCTGTGCAATTATATTATATGTCTGTATGTATATTTTTATTTAAATAAATATAAATAAAATATTAAAATTTATACATATATATTGATGTATATAAATATATATATAAATATATAAATAAATATATAAATAAATATATAAATATACATAAATATACATAAATTTATATAAATATATATAAATTTATATAAATATATATAAGTTTATATAGATATATATATAAATTTATATAGATATATATATAAATTTATATAGATATATATAAATTTATATAGATATATATAAATTTATATAGATATATATAAATTTATATATATATATATATATATAAATATATATATATATATATATAAATATATATATAAATATATATAAATATATATAAATATATATATAAATATATATAAATATATATAAATATATATAAATATAAATATTGTTGAGGGGCAAGGCATTTGAATGGTGAAGATCCATTAATATAATGAAAATAATAACTTTTTATTTAAATATTCAAAGTGAGTTTATTAGAATATTATTTTGCATAACTAGTTTCGACCCTATACCGGGTCATCATCAGATGCATGACTAAACTAAACTAAACTAAAGTTATATATGTATAACGCAATATATATATCCCAAAATTAACGCAAGATTTAAATTTGTTGCCATTTTTGCAGTAAAGTTTTGGGAACACTTAAAAAAAAACTATTCCGACCATATTTTTTATGAAATTTTCGAACTGCGGCTGCCAAGCTTTCATTATTTTTGAAATATTGTTCAATAATGAAGACACGTTGTTCTATCGTGTAACGTTCCATTTTTACTAACCCTAAACAGTCAGCTGTCTAATTGTTTTTTTAAGTGTTCCCAAAACTTCACTGCAAAAATGGCGACAAATTATATATTATGCTATATGCATGTGAATATAATATATATATATATGTGTGTGTATGTCAGATACTACGATAGCGAGGAAGATCGAAGACATAGGCGTTATGATGAAACAGAAACGGACCTTAGTCCTCCGCCTTCACCACCGTCTCCCCACCCTGTCAGGAGACTTCATCAGAGAAATCACAAAGGTAATTAATTATCACTAATAAGCATTTGTGTCATTCTATAAGGCAAATCTATCTACGGTTTTTTTCTTTTCTTTATATTTTATGTAGGTTTTATCAAACTTCATTTGATAATGCTAACGTAAAAGGTTGTTGAAATAGGTCACCAATAAAATTGATCAATATGAAAATGGAATTCCACTCTTTGACAAAAATATTTGATATAATACTTTTAATCTTTATTTACAAGAATTTATTATGTTTGTTCTTATTTTTAGGAGCTAGCTCAGGGTCTGGGCAATCTTCTGACCATCTTGAGAGAATATCCAAACATTCGGGGAAATTTTAACTTACCAACTGTACTTGATTGTGATAAAAGGTTTTGTAAAATAAATTAAGTATTGATATAATATTTATGTTATTACAATAATTATAATTTCATAACATCACTGATGAGAAAGGGATCATCATCTAGACTGAGAGATCTCTTGAGCAGGCTACTGGCTGGTCATAAGACCTCCGGGTCTGTATTCCTGTACCTTTCTGGCAGGGATCTTTGTGCTGAATTTTTGAATGAGCAATTCAGAATCTATCAAGATTAAGGATGCTCAGTTTTATCACATACTTAACTTTATTCTATTTATTACAATATTATACCATATTTAAATAAAGTTACTGTTTTATTGTAGATTGAAAAACTTTTTTTGTTTTTAAATTTAAACATTTAAATACTCACAAATCTATATTTTTAACAGCTTACAAATTGAATGTAGATTGTTTCCAATCAAAAGTAAACAAGCCTGAACCAAAACACCACATGTTTGTGATTTATCAGTCAGGATGTGATTAGATGTCTCTTAATAAAATAGCTTAATGTTATTTATTTGAACAATTACTAAGAATGTAATGTCAGTTCAAAAGTAAATAAAAAAAAAAAATGAATATCAAACCAAAAAACTTGAATGATTTTTTATTATTCTTTGATTTTTTTATTGCTAGAAATAGGAAATATAATGTTTATTTATAAAGTAGATTGAACATTTAACCATAAAATATGCCATTTAATGTGTTTATGCAACATTAATTCATTCTCAGTTATTCATGTTGTGACGATTCGTGAATTCGAATCGTCGCAAATAATGATATATGTAATTATCCGAATTATTTTGCGGGGCGCGATCTCAAACTTCGATTTCAAACGCGTACGGTTTCGCTGGCTTGGGGTCAGGTAGTCCTTCGCAGAACAGAGGACATGTCAAGTGCGCAGCACATGGTCGACATTCTTCCAGGGATGTTGGGGTCGCAGGTAGAACGTCCACGTTTACTTGGTAAGTAAATGGATTGATAAAAAAAGTGACAATTCGCTCGATTATATAAAACTGTTGAAATCGCGTTTCAAACTGGTCTTGAAGTAATTGAAGGTTGATAACAAATTATGAAAAGTCAATGTCACCGTCACCTATCATTTTTTTCATATTTGGAAAATGCACAAGTGATTTCCTCTGTAGATGCGATATCCACAAAACCAGTTTAGCTTTAAGAGGGCTACTTTTTCAAAAATTCCGTTTTCATTCACCAACCCGGACACCAGAGGTCTCTAGCGTAGCTTTCAATTGGAAACTGAATGACAGTTCTAGTTGGACTAAGTTTTGTTATTTATGGTCAATTATCAAAGAAGAATTTTTTTTTTTTAATATTTAATAAATTTATATTGTTGATTTTTCTTTTCAAATATTCAAAAAGGAATAAATATTTATAAACATTTTAAAATAATTATTGTCATATTTAACTTATTGAAATTATGCTATAAAGCCACATTTCCATGGGATTTTTTTGTAAACTTTGCGTGAATTCAGTAAAATTGCAATAAATCGACCACTACTTTACCTTTTTACAAAAAAAATTCCAAACAAGAAATATAAATATTCACACTGAAGTCAAAATCCGTTGTTGGAGGTTCCATATTTGAGTTTTTTGATCATTTTCTCGTACCTTTTGCGAAAAATCGAATGCACCAACCAAAAAAATTTAAATGCAAAAAGTTAGATAAATCCCTTCTTCCAAACGGAAGCTTTTTTTTATTTCTAATAAATACTCAATACTCTAAAAAAATCAGTTTTCAACATACAAAAATAAAGTGACATAATACATATATAAATATATATATATATATAATATATATATATATATATATATATAATATATATATGTATATATACACGCATATATATATATACATATATATATATATATACTTATATGTATGTATGTATATATATATATATATATATATATATATTTATTTAGACATATGTATGTAAATTATAATAAAAAGGCCCAAATATATATAATGAAAACACACATCTCACCAAAAACATTTATTTATTATTAATTGAACAAATATATGACACTGGACAGAAATCTGAACATTATACAGGTTATTTCTTTTCTTCTTCATCCAGTGCCTCTCTTCATTGGAGGCTTAGTAATGTGCAATTGTCCTTGTACTTGAAAATACCATTCGTGGTGGACGTTTATAGTAATATTCTGTTTTTTATCTATTTTCCAAAATTTTAATTTTTTGTTGAGAATTGCTTCTTCAACACTTGTTCCCGATATTGATAGTGGATATTTTACTTCCACAATTTTATCACCACTAATTCCATCAGGTGTTGACGATCTATCAAAGGGACACAATTCTAAAAAAAGAAGGAATTTACTAACTGACAAGATGATTATTCACGACAGTTTTCTTATTTTTCCTCCAATCGATTGATTTACAAGACACTAGTAATATATAAAATAAATTTACTCGTTTCGCTTTTGGATTCTTAGTATGTATATGAAAGCGAGTATTTTCTTGGCATTTTGAATTTTGTCACAAACTGTCCGTCGCCACTGTACATGCAATTATGAATTTTTAGGTTAGACTTCGTTATGATCTTGACGAATATGGCCACACGACCAATGACTGTTAGACCAGTCATCCTCAACCTCCAGCCCGAAACACGTATTCCAAAGTGAAATATGCAAGAAATGTATATAGAAATCGACTTACTGATTCTCACCTTGATAACGTATTGAGAGTAGTGTGTAGCAATTATAAACCTGATTTTTCTAAAATAAAAAAGTTTTATCTCAATATCACACTAAATTTGAAATAGGCGTTTGGATATATTTAGGTTTTAAAGATTAAGATTTAATACATGGGAAATAAGTGTAAAACCAAGTCCCCACTAACTAATTGCCTGAAAAAAGCCATTACTCAAAAATATTGCATGTGTGACTTGTAAGAAAAAAAATGTTGAGTATCACTGGGTCGGGTATTACGGTCGCAAATTGCTCCTGTGTCGAAATTGTCATTTGTACAAAGTAGCTATGTTGCCAAATTGACATCTTAGAGAGAGACATGCTTTCAATGCAATGTTGCCAATACTAACAACGACAAACGAGCACAGTAGCCTAAGCTGTCATCTGCTCCGTTCTCTATGGATCAAGCATGGCTGACCACGTCACAAATATTCTAAGTAGATTTTTAAATAAAATACATTTTTGTATTTTACTCGCAAAATACGCACAAATTTAATACAATTAATGTTTAAAAAGTGACATGATGAGCTTAAATATCTTTTTTAATAGATGTCAAGCCTTGTACAGCGATAAATCAACCAATAACGATTTTTAAATACCGAGAAACGAATTGGCGTCATGCTCGCTTGGAGGCTATCTCCGTTCTGACAGAAATAGAGGACCGTTTTACCTGGAGAAATCGTGTCATTTGATTTATTTAATTCTTAGTTTATTATTCTATTGATAGAGTTGATTTTCTTACAGAGTATTAAAAAAATATTAAATTATATTTATCTATTTTTTATTATTTAATTAACGTCCATTTTCAGGGTAAAATAAAATCTTGAAGATGTTGAAAAATTGGATAAAATGACGACTTTTTAAAACCAAAGTTTGATAAAGATTTTTTTTTTTTTAATTTTTAAATTAATAAGGCGCACATGGTTTATATTTAATCTTTTAATTCCAATTGAAAAAAAGACTTTTAAATGTTAAGGATTCTTGGAAAATGTACCGGACGAATCTCACAATTCCTACACTTCAATCGGAAAAACACACATTTATCATATTAATAGTAAATTTATAAGGAATAAAAATATATTGTGTTCGGAAGAAAGAATGTATCTAACTTTTTGCATTAAAATTTTTTTGATTAGTGCAGTCGATTTTTCGCAAAATCGACCTGAAAATGATCAAAAAAACTCGAGAAGTGGGACTTGGCCCTTAAACGAGCTTACAGACCCTATCATAACAGCTATATGTTTGCCTTTTGCCTGCAACTCCAAGTTTAAATAATTCAATTTTTCCATTATGTCTGTGATGAAGCCCAAGTCCACCAGCCAGCAACGGTCCGTTAGTTCAATAAAATTTTGAGTTTTAGAACTGAGATAATTTTTTATTTCTTCAATTCAATTTATAAATCTTGTAAGAACTTTGTCTTTACTGAGCCAACGTACTTCATTGTGTAGAATAAGATCAGTATTAGAATTTTCTAATAAGGCCTTGAAAAGACGGTTTTGCAAAGGCGTTGCTCGAATAGAGTTGACAATTTTTGTGACTATTTTTATTACGTGTCCGAAGGGTAGTATTCTACCACACAAAACTTCCTGGTGGATAATACAGTGATATGACATAAAAGTTGGAAATGATTTATCTTCCTTGCAGAGGGCTACAAATCCATTGATATTACCGACCATTGCTGGTGCTCCATCAGTGGTTATCGCAGAAATTTGTAAAGGCATATCTATTGACTTCGCATATGTTATAAATGTGTTAAAGAGATCCTCACCTGTTGTTCGACCTTTCATGGGCAATATTCTCAGTAAATCTTCATTTACAGTAAAGTTACTAAATACCATTCTCACCATAACTGCTAAATGTGCTGTGTCTGATATATCTGTAGACTCGTAAAATTGTAGTGAAAACCAGTCACATATTTCCAAATCACTCTTTAATTGATTTTATGTCCTCTGAAATGGCATGTATTCTTCTTGTGATGGTGTTATCTGACGTAAACATTACATATGGTAGCCACCTCTAAGACACTGCTATATTTATTCAGCAACTTTTCCATCAAGTATCTGAACAATATCGTGAACGCATTACTAGTGGGTTATAACAGAGATAATTTTAATAATATGAGTAATAATTGTAGTAATAATTGCAAATATGAAATAATTATTTTTAATAGCAACTTTAAAATGTACATTTATAGCTAAAAATTGTAAACAACAGGTTCTAACCCTGTTGTTTATTTTTCGTATACGAAAAATATACTGCACCAATAGAAAAACATATAACCCCAAAAGTTAGAAGCATTTCTTTTTCTAAAGATAATTTTTTTTTCCTATAAATTTATTTTTTATGTGTTTTCCCAATTGATGTTTAGCAATTTGGAGATTATTATGACCGATGGATTTAGAACACTAAGCATTTAGGTGCCCTTTATTAAATTGGAAATAAAAGATTAATTTTTTTTTAACATAAATAATTTTTTTATTGTGGTCGGAGAGCGGGGACCACCGCATTAAGGCATCAGAAGAGCAACCCCTGCCTTTTATAGATTAGATTTTGACGAGACAAAACTTGTATACCTTTGTTCGTTTGCGTTGCGCCGCGCCGGTACACTTGTTCTGCACTCAGCTTGTTACAAGACCACGTATTTCTGTCGAAACATGCTTGATTGCGTTAATCACGTCTTTGCTAACCAACTTGCATTGATTTGTTTTCGACAGTCCTAAACGCTGCTGGCACTCTTCTAATCTGGAACGAAGATTGAAAGTTGTTGAATTGCCGCAGCATTTCGTTTGCAAAATTCAAGCGATTTCGTAGTCCGTATACATCAATTCTTGCACCAATTGAATTTTATACGCTTTTAAATGCAAATCTTTCTTTAGAACGAATGCAAAGACGATTTTTTTTTTTTAATGTTCAACGCTTGGCTTCGCTTACGGATGGATAAAAATGGATTTTGACGAACTGACGCTTCCACTTCTCCGATTGTTTTCTGGTCGCGGATTGAACGAGGGCGACCAGAGTTTTTAATTTTTTACCATCGCACCTGTATTTTCGAGCATCCGGATTCATTTTTTTCTAATGCTATCGTCACTTGGTGCATTGCGATACTCCACACGATACAAACGTTGAGCAATCACTATTTAATCACCGTTACGATAATACGCTCGTACGCAAAAAGCGCTATGCGTCCCCGGGTACTGCTCCATAGCAACTAAAATTCTACAATATGGCGGACTCCACGATTCTCTCCCCGCGTCCTTCAGCCGCTTCGAATCAACTTCAACGCAAAAACAAATACCCGATACCCTTTTTGGACACTCTGTTAGCGTGTTATCAGCAATTTTCGTTCCAGATTAGAAGAGTATCAGCAGCGTAACGGTCATCATTTGGATAACATCATCTTTTCGAAATATTTTTCCATTTTGTATACTTATAATCAACAATAAAAAAAAAAAGTTGATAACAAGTAGTTTTTGTTTTGCTGAACTAACAAATACTCGATACCCTTTTTGGACACACTGTATTTGTTTATTTGCGGCATCTAAAGCGATATCTGTGCAGGCTTTAATTAAAGCTAATAAATATGATTGAAAACCATTCTAGATCCCTATACTGTTAATTATAAAACTAGGTTGAGATTTTTTAAAGAGATTTTAAGAAAGTAAAATAAATAGAGGTTATTTATCTCAAGTAAAAAAGTTAATGAGTTCATTTGTTATTTAGACCTAAGAAACAAAAAACATCAATGTATTGATTTTGAATAGTTCTTAATAATGACTCTTACGATTTCTGTGGGACTTGTATGCACTTTTCTTCAGTTCTTATTGTTCCTTCCAATGTTAGGCTGTACAACTGTGGGTGCATCAGCGTTTTATGGCAGATGTATAACCCCACGCCCCCTAGATGTTCCGGATCTCCCCCCATAGAGTCAAGACATAAGTTAGTCTTGGGTTTCTGAAATCTATCCAACACTTGAAATTTGAAAGAATTGTATAATCGATTCATATTGCTGAATATTTTTGTGAGACTCGTGAAAAACAAAAACTACTTCTCAAGTTAATAGAAACATCTTGAAAATATATTGTATTTAAAAGTACAAGATACACAACACAATAATAACTTGTTTAAAAATATGGATGAATTGTGACAAGCTGGGTTAATGAGTGTGAAAATATATTACCTTCCCCATCCTATAACATGTTTGTTGGGTATAAATTTTTCTGGATAAACGTTATCCAGAAACCAATCAAATGACTTGCACTGAAGTCTTTCCCGAAGTTTTTTGCGTTCACTGATGTCTCCAATCAGACTAGTGTTCTGAAAATAAATAACGCTCTATAGATAAATTTGTAGTTGACTTGTAATAAATCATATTTCGATAGAAAATATAACATAATTATGAAATCCATTTATAACGTATTATCAACAGTTCCTTGAACAGTTTAATGTTGCTATTATAAGTAATGTTTATGTACTATTAAATATTCACGACCGAAGAAGAAAAACTTTGCGTAGTCGTCCATCCAGACCAGAGCTAGGCGAGCCGTATTTATACCTAAATATATTAAATTATATATTAACATGCATACATGAAATACAATATTTTTACTGAACTTTTTACGATGAATAAGTATGGGATCTTACCATACTATAGGTATCTTTATTATTGGGGATTTTATAAGGATGTTCCGGAAGACATGACCAATATTAGAACATGGAATTGTCTCCATGATGCCACCGCCTAAAAACAAAATTATAAAATAACTCTACAAGAAGCTTTTGGCGAATACATGATAACAGTTCTAGATAGATCACCGATTCTATTTGCAAAGATTCCACATTTAAGAAAGAATCATTGTAAATACCATACAATATATTTATTTTTTAAATACAAAAAGATTATTTACATTGCCAGATCCTGAAGCTCATTTCAATATTCTCCCCTCCCCAGCCTTCCATCTTTTCATCATAGGATCCAATCTCCCAGAAATAGTTGCGCTCCATTGCAAACAATCCACCAGCCATCGTAGGAGTTCTGAAAGCATTTGTTATGGAAAAAAAATAGCCTAGATGATTTATTTAGATGGCGAATTAATTGCAATTTTATATTTATAGAAAGATTTTTTCATACCTAGCAGGAGCGGTGTCACTTCCTTTTCTAGCCTTCTCTCTTTCACTTACCAGTATCCAATCAAAACTACCCGTAAGCTTAAAGCCTCCGATCTGCAATTAAAAAAAATTATAATATTAATATTACATATAACATTCCAAACATTAGAATCTTCTTAAACATAGCCTAAGAAAACTTACTTGATATTCCAAAAAGGATGAGTAAAATAAGGTTTTGGAATCAATTGAATCAATAATTGGAACAAGCACTGCTCGTCTGTCTTGCTTGATCCGATGAAGCAGCGGCCTCAACCAATCCACTGTCCCCTCGCAGTGACAGTCCAAAAATACTATGACATCTCCCGTGGCTAATCGAGCTCCTGCTAAGCGGGCACGAATCAACCCAGACCTAATATATTTCAAAATTATTAAAGTGTAGTCTAGATTGATTGATAATTATAAAATAATTAGATATTAATTAAGGTTATTTTGAAAAACAATTATACAACAAACAAGCAAGTCAGTAAATAATACCAAAAGGTCATCATTATCTAACCTTTCTTTCAGACGGTGAAAAATAATCATGTTTTTGGGAAACCGAGATTTAATATAATAGTCTAATTTTCCCAACAATGGTTTATAATCAGATAGGTCATCAATTACAACTATTTCTTTCAAATATCGACCACCGGTATTAATAACACTCCATATAGTTCTTAATACAAGAGATAGGATTTCATTATGAACAACAAGAACGACCGAAGCAGATGGCAAAACCTCATCGTATTGAAGGGCCTTGCAATCAGGATGCCTGTAATCTGCAAATTATTGAAAAGTTTTAATTTGGTTACCCCACAGTGTATTCGCTTACCACTAAGATAATATTAATTTATTCATGAAGTTTCAATATTTTATTATTTTAAATCAATATACAAATCCAACCACCATTTAAATAGTTTAAGTGATGCTTTTTAAAACTCTCTTAAAATGTTTTGAAATAGCCTGAGTACTTGACGATTGAATGTACTTTAACTTCACTCAGAGTTTACTGGAAACCAGATTCACCGGTGTGTGTGATTTTGTATAATATAACTATAATTTTTAAGCAAACCATCTTTCAAAGGGAGCTGAAGAGTGGCCGATGAGTGATTGTGATAAATATAATAATTTCATTGTGGTTTTGTTTGTTTTTTTGCGCCTTTCTTAGCTGAAGTTGAGTATGATATTAAGTTATGGCTATAAACATATTTTTTTCAGTCTTAGCTTATAATGGAAGTTAAATTAGAAGGAATAAAAGACATTAATGTACCAACGGTAGGTGGTATTGTTTTTAGAATATAAAAAAATAAACATGAGTGAAGAATATTTGCATCATTTAATCGTCATCAATATTTAGGGTCATTCGGTCCCGTGCTCTGAATATATATAATATAAAATAAAATGTATAAGAAATATTCACTTCTTACCTTTAAGCGACCAAACATCACGCTCAGGTTGCTCAGGTTGCCCAGGTGCATGATAATGCAAATAGTAAGCAACACAGATTGCGTGCTAATACGATTATTTACTCGTTTTTCTCTCGACACTTTCGATACTCGTCAATTGTTCCAGTAAAATCGTATCAAGTGATTTTTTTAAAATGTATTTTAAGGGAATTTCAGTTCTCTTATTTCAATGACATTACACGAAAATGAATGCTTGTTTCAATGCAATGAGTCGCGTCTGCTTCTGGCGCCATCCAAAATGACGTACTGCCACAGATTGCCACCGCAGTTGTAAATTTTATAGCGGCATTTAAATATACAATTAGGAATTAGGAAGAATAATTCACCAAACTTGATATGCTAAGACTATTTATATGTAGATTCACATAAAGTTGTGACTTGCATGTTTTCCGTGGTGTTTATTTTTCTATTGATTTCATTTAAAGTGATCATTTTAATAATTACTTTAAAGGTAATATAAAATGCATTTTATTTGATTTACTCCAATGAGTTCTTTGAAAGTTTGCGAGTCATGCCCGCGCGGTGTTTATTTCGAAATATTTATTTATTATCTGATTGACTTTAAAACCTTTAGGAATAAAACTAGAATTATAATTATATTTAAGATTAAAATAAAAAGAAAGAATAATAGTTTATAACTAAAATTAATAAATAAAAAACACGAAATTAGCATGATAGAACAATTTATTAATAAATAGTAGGTTGAAGAATTAAATATACACTATTTACTATAACACGTAAAATGAAATTTTTTAACAATAACAACTATCACATTTTATTGGAAATATGGGCAGCAAGAGCAGACAACCGTAAAGATGCGATGTGGGATGGCGCCATGGTCAGGCATCCTGAAGTTGAGTCGTGAGGAGGCAGCTAGGGCAGGCGTCCTGGAGTAGGAAGAGTGGAAGCGGCAATTGCAGGCAACCGTAAAGGTGGGAGGTGGGATGGCGGCATAATCAGGCAACCTGACGTTGAGACGTCAGGTGGCAGCTAGGGCAGGCGTCCTGGAGTAGGAAGAGTGGAAGCGGCAATTGCAGGCAACCGTAAAGGTGGGAGGTGGGATGGCGGCATAATCAGGCAACCTGACGTTGAGACGTCAGGTGGCAGCTAGGGCAGGCGTCCTGGAGTAGGAAGAGTGGAAGCGGCAATTGCAGGCAACCGTAAAGATGGGAGGTGGGATGGCGGCATAATCAGGCAACCTGACGTTGAGACGTCAGGTGGCAGCTAAGGCAGGCGTCCTGGAGTAGGAAGACTGGAAGCGGCAATTGCAGGCAACCGTAAAGATGGGAGGTGGGATGGCGGCATAATCAGGCAACCTGACGTTGAGACGTCAGGTGGCAGCTAGGGCAGGCGTCCTGGAGTAGGAAGACTGGAAGCGGCAATTGCAGGCAACCGTAAAGATGGGAGGTGGGATGGCGGCATAATCAGGCAACCTGAAGTTGAGACGTCAGTTGGCGGCAAGGGCAGGCGTCCGGGAGTAGGCAGTCTGGAAGCGGCAATTGCAGGCAACCGTAAAGATGTGAAGTGGGATGGCGGCATGGTCAGGCAGCCTGAAGTTGAGACGTCAGTTGGCGGCAAGGGCAGGCGTCCTGGAGTAGGCAGTCTGAAAGCGGCAATTGCAGGCAACCGTAAAGATAGGAAGTGGGATAGCGGCATAATCAGGCAACCTGAAGTTGAGACGTCAGGTGGCGGCAAGGGCAGGCGTCCTGGAGTTGGATGGGCTGTAAGCGGCAATTACAGGTAACCGTAAAGATGCGAATTGGGATGATTAGACCTCAGGTGTCAGCACGGACAGGCGACCTGGAATAGGATGGTCTGGAAAAAGAAATGCCAGTTAAAACGCAACGCAACTAATGAACAAATAAAAGAACAGAAAAATATAAAATCGGATTAAAAGGAAAATATATATATATAAAAAAAGAAAATATGAAAAAACCTGAAATAGAGACGTCAGGTGGCAGCTTCTGCAGGCATCTTGCAGTGATGGGTTTTATAAGCAGCAAGGGCAGGCAACCATAAAGATGGGAAGTGGGATGGCGGCATAATCAGGCAACCTGACGTTGAGACGTCAGGTGGCAGCTAGGGCAGGCGTCCTGGAGTAGGAAGAGTGGAAGCGGCAATTGCAGGCAACCGTAAAGATGGGAGGTGGGATGGCGGCATAATCAGGCAACCTGACGTTGAGACGTCAGGTGGCAGCTAGGGCAGGCGTCCTGGAGTAGGAAGACTGGAAGCGGCAATTGCAGGCAACCGTAAAGATGGGAGGTGGGATGGCGGCATAATCAGGCAACCTGACGTTGAGACGTCAGGTGGCAGCTAGGGCAGGCGTCCTGGAGTAGGAAGAGTGGAAGCGGCAATTGCAGGCAACCGTAAAGATGGGAGGTGGGATGGCGGCATATTCAGGCAACCTGACGTTGAGACGTCAGGTGGCAGCTAGGGCAGGCGTCCTGGAGTAGGAAGAGTGGAAGCGGCAATTGCAGGCAACCGTAAAGATGGGAGGTGGGATGGCGGCATAATCAGGCAACCTGACGTTGAGACGTCAGGTGGCAGCTAGGGCAGGCGTCCTGGAGTAGGAAGAGTGGAAGCGGCAATTGCAGGCAACCGTAAAGATGGGAGGTGGGATGGCGGCATAATCAGGCAACCTGACGTTGAGACGTCAGGTAGCAGCTAGGGCAGGCGTCCTGGAGTAGGAAGAGTGGAAGCGGCAATTGCAGGCAACCGTAAAGATGGGAGGTGGGATGGCGGCATAATCAGGCAACCTGACGTTGAGACGTCAGGTGGCAGCTAGGGCAGGCGTCCTGGAGTAGGAAGAGTGGAAGCGGCAATTGCAGGCAACCGTAAAGATGGGAGGTGGGATGGCGGCATAATCAGGCAACCTGACGTTGAGACGTCAGGTGGCAGCTAGGGCAGGCGTCCTGGAGTAGGAAGAGTGGAAGCGGCAATTGCAGGCAACCGTAAAGATGGGAGGTGGGATGGCGGCATAATCAGGCAACCTGACGTTGAGACGTCAGGTGGCAGCTAGGGCAGGCGTCCTGGAGTAGGAAGAGTGGAAGCGGCAATTGCAGGCAACCGTAAAGATGGGAGGTGGGATGGCGGCATAATCAGGCAACCTGACGTTGAGACGTCAGGTGGCAGCTAGGGCAGGCGTCCTGGAGTAGGAAGAGTGGAAGCGGCAATTGCAGG
The DNA here is from genome assembly GCA_022113835.1 of Atopsyche davidsoni. Taxonomy (NCBI): domain Eukaryota; kingdom Metazoa; phylum Arthropoda; class Insecta; order Trichoptera; family Hydrobiosidae; genus Atopsyche; species Atopsyche davidsoni. Next base: position 17,031,293 of record JAILWY010000013.1, read on the forward strand.
CAACCGTAAAGATGGGAGGTGGGATGGCGGCATAATCAGGCAACCTGACGTTGAGACGTCAGGTGGCAGCTAGGGCAGGCGTCCTGGAGTAGGAAGACTGGAAGCGGCAATTGCAGGCAACCGTAAAGATGGGAGGTGGGATGGCGGCATAATCAGGCAACCTGACGTTGAGACGTCAGGTGGCAGCTAGGGCAGGCGTCCTGGAGTAGGAAGAGTGGAAGCGGCAATTGCAGGCAACCGTAAAGATGGGAGGTGGGATGGCGGCATAATCAGGCAACCTGACGTTGAGACGTCAGGTGGCAGCTAGGGCAGGCGTCCTGGAGTAGGAAGAGTGGAAGCGGCAATTGCAGGCAACCGTAAAGATGGGAGGTGGGATGGCGGCATAATCAGGCAACCTGACGTTGAGACGTCAGGTGGCAGCTAGGGCAGGCGTCCTGGAGTAGGAAGAGTGGAAGCGGCAATTGCAGACAACCGTAAAGATGGGAGGTGGGATGGCGGCATAATCAGGCAACCTGACGTTGAGACGTCAGGTGGCAGCTAGGGCAGGCGTCCTGGAGTAGGAAGAGTGGAAGCGGCAATTGCAGGCAACCGTAAAGATGGGAGGTGGGATGGCGGCATAATCAGGCAACCTGACGTTGAGACGTCAGGTGGCAGCTAGGGCAGGCGTCCTGGAGTAGGAAGAGTGGAAGCGGCAATTGCAGGCAACCGTAAAGATGGGAGGTGGGATGGCGGCATAATCAGGCAACCCGACGTTGAGACGTCAGGTGGCAGCTAGGGCAGGCGTCCTGGAGTAGGAAGAGTGGAAGCGGCAATTGCAGGCAACCGTAAAGATGGGAGGTGGGATGGCGGCATAATCAGGCAACCCGACGTTGAGACGTCAGGTGGCAGCTAGGGCAGGCGTCCTGGAGTAGGAAGAGTGGAAGCGGCAATTGCAGGCAACCGTAAAGATGGGAGGTGGGATGGCGGCATAATCAGGCAACCCGACGTTGAGACGTCAGGTGGCAGCTAGGGCAGGCGTCCTGGAGTAGGAAGAGTGGAAGCGGCAATTGCAGGCAACCGTAAAGATGGGAGGTGGGATGGCGGCATAATCAGGCAACCCGACGTTGAGACGTCAGGTGGCAGCTAGGGCAGGCGTCCTGGAGTAGGAAGAGTGGAAGCGGCAATTGCAGGCAACCGTAAAGATGGGAGGTGGGATGGCGGCATAATCAGGCAACCTGACGTTGAGACGTCAGGTGGCAGCTAGGGCAGGCGTCCTGGAGTAGGAAGAGTGGAAGCGGCAATTGCAGGCAACCGTAAAGATGGGAAGTGGGGAGGCCGCAAGGACAGGCGTCTTGGAGTAGTACAGGCTGGAATAAAAATGATAACAGTTAGACAAGACTGGATAATGGAAAGATAATGATGAATTAATGAATGAAGAGCAAAGGCAGGCTACCGTAAAGATGCGAAGTGGGATAGCGGCAGTCGACACCATCGTCAAGGACCGCGTGCTTGCAGGAGTCGACGTGATAGTCGGCATGGACGCCCTCGTCATGTTGGGTGGCATCCTGATCGACGCGCAGGGGGCGCGTGTGTACGCGCAGGGAGCGCGTGCGAGCGCGCAGGGAGCGCGCGCGTGCGTGCAGAAAGCGCTGTCGCATTCGACACCGAACACCGGATTGCTGATATGACTTCGAGACAGCGTTCAGGCGGGGCATGTGGTCAGTAAGCTTGAGGTGGAGAGAGTCCGAGCCAGAGCTGCGTTGTAACGTGGGCAGGTACAAAAGCAGCGCGGGGCCAGAGGCCGAAGAGGCCCTCCGGAACATCGGCATGCCTCGCCGACAGCAGTCTCCGCGACAGAAGACGAAGGCGGACGGAGATCCGCAAATACCAAACCAATCTCCACAACATGTTAGATGGACTGAAAGCAATAAAGACATGATTTAGGAATGACAGGAATCTGATAAGACAGGAAATATATTATCTGAGATCTTATATATGAGCTGAGATATTAAATTTTTGAAACTGACAGCGATGTAAAATAACTTTAAGTCGAGACTGATAATCGAAACGCCCGGCGGCTGTGAGTACAGGCACCCGATGTTTGCAAACTGGAAATATAAATATCAATCGATTAAAAAAGCTTACATATGCAATATATGAGCTTAGATATTAAATATTTGATTCTGACCGCGATGTATATTTACTTGAAGTCGAGACGGATTATAAAAACGTCTAGCGGCTGCGCTGCCAGGCGCCGAACTGCTTACTGAACTGAAAATCAACATTCATTTGTTATATTCTTACAATTCAAATATGCTTGAAAGACCTATTACCTAGTAATTATTTAAATTTCTAGGTAATAGGTTTAAATTAATTATTTTATTTAATGTAGATATTTTATATTTATTAATAAATGAGATATATGTACAAAAAGTTACAAATTCATCTGATTTTTTTAAAACATATTCATATATTATAATAATTTTTAATATTTATCCATTTGTTATTTTTGTTTTTTCCGTCGGGACTCCTTGCTCGGTGGAGCAATTTCGGCATATATACCGATTACTCATTTCTCTTCGAAGGGTGATGATGAATGAATGAATGAAGAGCAAGGGCAGGCAACCGTAAAGATGCGATGTGGGGTGGCCGCAAGGACAGGCGTCCTGGAGTAGTACAGGCTGGAACAAAAATGATAACAATTAGACAAGACTGGAAATTGGAAGGATAATGATGAATGAATGAATGAAGAGCAAAGGCAGGCTACCGTAAAGATGCGAAGTGGGATAGCGGCAGTCGACACCATCGTCGTGGACCGCGTGCTTGCAGGAGTCGACGTGATAGTCGGCATGGACGCCCTCGTCATGTTGGGTGGCATCCTGATCGACGCGCAGGGGGCGCGTGTGTACGCGCAGGGAGCGCGTGCGAGCGCGCAGGGAGCGCGCGCGTGCGTGCAGAAAGCGCTGTCGCATTCGACACCGAACACCGGATTGCTGATATGACTTCGAGACAGCGTTCAGGCGGGGCATGTGGTCAGTAAGCTTGAGGTGGAGAGAGTCCGAGCCAGAGCTGCGTTGTAACGTGGGCAGGTACAAAAGCAGCGCGGGGCCAGAGGCCGAAGAGGCCCTCCGGAACATCGGCATGCCTCGCCGACAGCAGTCTCCGCGACAGAAGACGAAGGCGGACGGAGATCCGCAAATACCAAACCAATCTCCACAACATGTTAGATGGACTGAAAGCAATAAAGACATGATTTAGGAATGACAGGAATCTGATAAGACAGGAAATATATTATCTGAGATCTTATATATGAGCTGAGATATTAAATTTTTGAAACTGACAGCGATGTAAAATAACTTTAAGTCGAGACTGATAATCGAAACGCCCGGCGGCTGTGAGTACAGGCACCCGATGTTTGCAAACTGGAAATATAAATATCAATCGATTAAAAAAGCTTACATATGCAATATATGAGCTTTAATATTGTATATTTGAATCAGGCCGCGATGTTAAACATCCTGAAGTCGAGACCGCAAATCGAAACGTCCGGCGGCTGCGAGGACTGGCGAACTGTCATGACAATCGACATTCATTTGTTACATTCTTGAATTACACATATGAAACCTAGTTATTATTTAAATTACTAGGTTTAAAATAATTATCGTATTAAAATTTTATCGTTGATATTTTTATATTTTATATTTGTTTATAAATGAGACATGTATAAAACGTTACAAATTCATCTGATTTTTTTTTTATAATTATTTATTATAACAATTGAAATATTTAATATATTTAGGGATTTAATATTTATCCAAAGGTGATTATAGTCCTGCTCGTACATTGTTTTTTCTCGGATGTGTAACAATTTTCGGCATATTTATCGATTACTTATTTCTTTTTGCCGGTTTGATCCCACACAAATCACGATGATGTTTTTCTGAGAGTTTCTTTAAATCATCTTCTATATATGAAATAGTGTGCCTAATCATATTAAATCTGTCTTATTTATTGTTGAAACACAATATACATTAGCGTCAGAAGTCTTACTGACCACCATTGACACAGGCGGTCCCGGGTTCAAATCCATGTGGAGTATTATTTTCAAGTTATAAATTCTCCAGGTTCAATGAAAATAATTATGCTTAATTTGTGAGTTTCACCTATGAAATGGCAATTGATGGATTTGGAAATGGATTTTAAAGGGCTACGTATATTTTATATAAAATTAAAACGCACACAATGCGCGGTTACTTAGCCTCATGTGACCAGCTAATCCTGAAGTCCCCTGAAGTTAATTTTTAAGTTAGTGTAGCTTTCGCAATCAGTCTTTATGGAGTTTCATCGAATAACTTCATACATTATCCAACCACGTGAACTATTCAGTTTATGAGCAGAGAGCGTCAGTGGAGGAACCCCCGTGTCTTCCGTGAAGAGCGGCCCGTTCACTTATGATGCCAACACGAAGTCTCCTAGCTTCAGGCCGACGATGCGATCTTTGGGATGACGGCACCGGGATAACACTGGGATGACGACACCGGAGTAGAATTTGTCACCATTGTAAAAAAAAGCGTCCTCAAAATTACGCTTCTTCTGGAGTTTTTCATGATCTCCATAACGCTGAAGTGCTTCTCCAGGTCGCGTTAATTTACACTTCAAAATTAACGAACAATTGACGGTTATCACGTACCGGCCGGCGGCAAGCGGACCAAAGTATTCCCAATGTAAAAAATAGCTTCAGAGGTCTATTATTTATTGCAATCAAAATAAAATTGTGGTAATAAATTAAACAAGTACTAGTTTTATTATAATATGTATGTATTTTGATAAATTTTTAAATAATTTATTTTTTTGGAGATTTTAGTTGCTCGTGTAAAAGCAGCTTTACAACCATGGCTTGCAATATTCATTTATGGAACAATATTGTGGATAAATTTACAGAATCTGACAGTTCGTTTTTTAGGTTATAATAGAGATAGTTGTTAAATGATGAATGCCGTTTTGTTATGTTCATGTTTTGTAAAACCGTACTATTCTCTTTACCTTTTTTTTTTACTACAAACCATACCCATGTACTTAGATATTCGGGGCTATTCTATTGGAATATGCTCTAGTATGGCGGTGTAAATAATGCACGCGATCCCGATAAATATCCCGAACATAGCAATCGTGATATTAATTTTAAGTAATGCTGGAATTCAGGGGTACGGCTGTAATTCTGTAATTTTCAAGTGCTTATAAGAAAAGAAAAAAGAGAACCAACATATCTAAATAGTTAGATTTAATAATTATATTATGGTCACATAAATGTCATTAAAAAATACTTTTGCACATGATACCGAGAGATTTAAAACAAATTGTAAAATTTTAAAGAAAACAACTAGTGATAAGTATTATTATAATTGAATTTAGGATTAGCTGCGGCAGGTGGGCCATTGTTTTGAGCGGTTCTGCCGGTTATGATTCATTTACCGGCATCAGAAAACCTGACTACTAGATCAGCATGTGTATCATCCGGTGAGTTTTGACTTTTATAAAATTTTATGTCGTGCATTTAAATGATTTTTCACCGGCAATTAATTTCATTTAATTTATCAAAAGTTTGAATGTTTTTATAATCCATTGTTTGTTTATATCTATGATCTTAATTTAATTTTCACATTGACCGGACAACTAACACAGTGATATAGGGTTAAAAATATTTTTTTTGTTTTTAAAACAATATTATTTACATATTTTGAAATGTCACACAACCCATAGAATCGCAAAGTACAATAATTATCTGATTCCTCTAGTCCACATATTGACTAAATTTTAAAGCTTTCTGTTGTGCCAGTGTGCAGTGCTTAGAGGCTCTCTGTTTTGTGTAATGTGAGAGTGTTTGACGTACAGTGGTGGTCAGACACGGACACTTATTCACTCAGTAGGTATTTGCAAAAAGCCAGTGAGATTGTAAAACTTATCATGAAGCTCCTATATTGTTTTGAGACTGTCAGTATGTGTATACTCAATTATCATAAGTTTCTGTGATCAGTCTCATAATTTAAAGTCTACGTTTTACTTTCAAATCATTAAATCCACCTAAATGATTGCATCAGAAAAATTGCCTTACGGATTCCAGGAATCTGATCTATATGTGATTGTTAACCCTTTGTACTCGAGACCGTTTCCGCACGGACTAATCAGCAACTCGAAGCGTTAGGTAGCACTTTTGGTGAATTTCTTACCTCTACCTTAAAACGATCACACACACACAAATTAGCACATTAAAATTTTAATATTTAAATTTTTAATGTATATTTACATCTTTATGAAGATAATTTCGTAAACACATAAGTCTTCGTAATTTTGCTTTCTTATGATATTTCATGTAACAATTGCCAAGATGCATGCCCGTCTTTTCTGGACAAGTATCACAATAATATGTCGTTTGATGTCTTTTGCTAGGCTTTATAAGTTCAAACAAATGTGGACCTTCAAATGAATGATTACGATAAGAAGAACAAGCAAAAAATATAAGGGTTGATTAGTTACACATCTAGTCCTTTTGCCACGGCTGTCAAAGTCGAACTGAGACCGCAGTCCACGGTGCAGTCCTTAATGGTGCTGCACTTAGATAAGAAATTCTTACATAGTTTGAAAGCTAGATAACACAATCATTGTAAAATTATATAGGCAGTGTTTAGGAACGAACTTGAAAGAACAAGATCACATAAACATTAATAAGATATCATCATAAATAGTTATCACCGCACATCGAATTTCCGCACCAAACAATGTGTTGACCGAGACGCACCTCTCGAGTGCAAATCTTCATTTTTTAAACCGAAACAAATAAGTTGTTGCTTTCAGACACTCCATTTTCTTAACTTTTAATCTCAAAAATGAATGCCAAATATGTTAACGAGGTTGTGTTTTTTGTATTCTATTATTTTGAGAGTGACAGCATTCATCCAACAGCAAGCCAAATCTCATAAATTTTTGTTTTTTTTTTTATTTGTCTGCAACTTGTTTTCCACACCATTTGAATACCTTTAATTATCACAGATATTTAGATCTTTGATGATATTAGAACGTACACGTATATCACAAAGAGGAAGATATTTCAAAATATACCCTATGTCTTTCACCACAATGTTGATTTAAATATATATTTTGATGAACCAAGAGAATATTTAGAAATAGAACATAATAAAATAATTGAATTATTGTTTTTCAGGTCTGCCGAAACATGCCGTTAGAATATCAAGATCTGCAAGATACCGGCATCGTAAAACCTGGATAGTTACATCACCCCGGGTGAGTTGACTATTTTTGAATTTTATGTGGAGTATGAATGATATATATTCAACAAAAATCATAGAAAATTGTAAAAAACATCTAATTATTAGTTTTCGATATGGCTTTGAAGTTAAAAAGGAATGATTACGATGTTTATAATTAGAATTACTTCCTTTTGTTATGCAGAAATATAGCCAATGAACAAATATATCCGTGGAGATGCATCTTTAGTAATTTAACAATGTTTAATCATACGGATTGTTATTTTTTTAAAATTATATTTAGATTCTTTAATTACTTACATCACTTCTCGTGCGACTGATAAGCGAGAATTGACCATTTTAGGATTAACATGATCACTCATAGATGTCAGGTAAATCATTGATGAAATGCACATATTTGTTGCAAAACGCATCGCTTGTCCTAAAATGATATCTAATACTTACATGCTATTTGTTATACGATTTACAAAGAGAATAAAAATTGTCCAATTTAAGGATTAACACGCTGTGACAATTCAATGCTCAAATCATCTCAGAAAAATATAGAATTTTATCATAGATTTATTCTGCTAGGTGCATTTTAAAATATCATACGTCTACCAAGCGATGCGAAGATCTTGACAAAGTGTCAGGTTCTTTCTAGAAAAAGGTTGCCTGACTTAGAACTTGACTTCGAAGGCCAGATATGCAGATTTTGAACTGCCGAATTGGCTGCAGCAGAATTAAAATTTATTTAAAGTAAAGTAATTTAATAACATTATGTTTAATTTGAATTGCATATTCTCGGGTTCGATTCCTGTATGCAATCCGGCACTTAAATTCCTGTCGTGTGCATTACATTAATGAAAGTATACGACTCTTGACGGATTATGATCGGTTTTATGTTAATTATATTTGACGTTTAATTATATTTGATGTTTAATTATATCTGACGTTTAATTATATCATGAATTATCATGAGTTATGACTAGCTATTTCCCTATATATGTATTATTAAGAAAATATTTGCGATTTTATTATGATCCTCAGATTTGTCTTAAAAGGTTGTGTATTATAAAACAGTATTTTATGGGTATATTTAAGCGTGCGTTGAAATCATATCCGGACATGTTGATAAGTATTATATGAAAGGTTAAATTTTTTTGCTATCCAAAGTCTATGAATCTTTGTGGAGGGAAGAACCCCATATGATGCGTCTTCGGTAGGGCTGTCACAAGCCAATGTATTGTTACTTTATTTAAAAACACTTTTATTTTCTTTCAAACTTTATTTATTACATAATATTACTATACATTTTTATAAGACACTAATTTATTATAAAATTTACGGATAACTTAACCTTTACTTTCTTATTTAATTATTAACTTTTTAAGACTTTTTTATAGATTATTTTCTTATGTTGTTCTTCACAAATTGTTTTTTTTTATTTTAAGATTTTTTGATGTGTAGAACAGTATTTTTAAAACGGATGTTTTAATCAAATAATTGTAGGATATAGATAGATATATATTTACCAGCAAAATTTGCTATGCAGTCAGGTTTCAGTGCTATGCAGTCGTTCTTTAGTTACTCATATAGATTAGTAAATATACTAATACAGGAGTGCATATCTTTATTGATTTGTACTAAAATTACATAAGGTTTGATCATCAGTTATTCAATTGTTATTTGTTTTATTTTATTAAGGTATACAGGATTCGTTTTATCTACTGTCGGTATCGTTACTTTCAGATTTTATTACTCCAGGTTTGGTTAGGCTTTTTAAAATTATTTTTTTATAATATTTACACGTTAGGTGCATTTGTGTGAGGTTTCGATTTGTTTAGTTACAGAATACGAGTTAGATATGCGTTTGTTGAGACTTGATCAATCTTATCGTATATTAAAAATAAATTTTACATTGCTTAATGTAATAACGTAATTTTCATAATATAATTTAAAATAATTTGTCGACGTTTGACTTTACTCGTGTAAAATAAGTGTATTTCGAAAATCCCTTATGAGAGTATTCTGAGCGCAGAGTTTTCATTAATATATCGAATTGTCCTAATTCTTAGGTAATTTATCTTCATAAATTCATACTGAATTAATAACAATGTTTGAAATTAATCATTTGATATATACACAGATCCCCCGATTTAAACGGTACTATATTTAGACAATTTCCCTTGTACACGGTTATTAAAATATAGGATTTAAATATAGGAAACAAGTAGTCATTTTTATTAGTTCCCTCGCTAACACCGTCGCTTATATTTCATTTTTCATTATCATTTTTTACAAAATGACCCGAATGTTGAAAGAACTCTCACACTAACGTCAAAACTTGAACCTCATCCCATACTATAGAGTGATGAAAGTGATGTCGTACCAATCGCAATGAATAGAATAACAGTCTACGAAAGTAATTCTATCTCTTGTTTCCATGTGCAAAATGAACTACACACATATTATACCTTTCTATTTGTGTCATTTTATGAACAGACCGTTTTTTTAATTTTTAAAAAATTATGTATTCAGTTTTATTTTATGTTGAAATAATTGACTGAATTATGCACATGTATGTTTGATTTCTTTTACTCGGTTTTCTAAGAAACCCATCCTCAGTGTAAATCGGGGGAAAGGTGAATATATATTTTAAAAATGAAGTACCATTATATAAAATAGTATTTTAGAAGAAATCAACATTTGTAACGTTGACCGCACTGATCTTTTTAAAGGTTTTTCTTTTATTTAATCATAATGAGGCTTAAACCTTTTTTTTTTGTCACATATTCTGTGACCTGAGAACGGTTTCATCAGCTTGAGAATATAGAACTCTCCAAGTGCAGTTAAATCTTCTCGTCTCTCATCCTTTCCTTAATAAGCAAGTCCATTTTCTACATACGTCACATGTCAACCTAAATTTGATTCTAAATTTATCCATTTTGTTTGCCACGTATAGGATTTCTTTCTTTAATTTCTGTACTTTTTGCCTTATAAGCAGAGCAATAAAGAATCTAATTTTTTTAGTTCCCATGTAGTTCCGAACACTGTAAAAGCTTCTGCTTCTGTGAACGTTATCATTAGCACATATATTGTGCATATATTTAACATGCATAAATTTATACTGAAATAATTATTATATTTAAGATTAATCATTTGATATGGACACCTATCTCCAGATTTAACGGTACTTTATTTTCACGATTTCTCTTTAACAATATAGAATTTAAAAGAAAAAAAAAAGTAGTTTTTATTTATTTTTTTTCCTGTCTGACCGTAAATACATGTTTAAATTTGTAGATTTGTCACGCTTGAAAATTAGGATGAAACCACAAAAAAATGACAACCAACACCAGAGGGTGGAGTTCTCGGCTTGCTATAAGGGTTTTTGTGTACCTCAAAATTGTTGTTACATACGTGAGAGTTGCCAGTAAAAAAATGTAAACGGATTTTTTTTTTAATACATGAAGTCAGATACGTAGTTTAAAAAAGTTAAATTTTAAATATGTTTAATAGTTTTAAATCAATAAGATATATGTTTAAGTACTAGGTTTATATTGTCTTTGGATTCGTAAGCGTACAGTTTCCGGTAAAATCAAGATTTATTTGACATTTAGGGTTACGGGTAACTTATTCTTATTAAATTCATTATTACTGTAGGTGATTTGAGTTGTGAGTTCAACGAGTAGATTAGGGTTATCAAATGTACCAATGTGTAGATACATATGATAAATTATTGTATTTCTCCATGTTCGTCGCGAGTGTACTTAGTCGGTTTTAACACATTGTTTGCGGGAATTAAATATCGTTTCCGGAATAACTCCAAAAAAATGGTTTTTATATAAGAACTAGAAATGTAGCCCGTCACAGAATGACGCGCATTCGATGAACAATGCTTACAATAATAAGATGAATAATGCTTTAATTTTGTACCATCAGTTGGATGAAGGTGCGAAGTTCTGTGATATACCTTGGCCTTGAACTTTGAAGCAGAGTGGCCCACTGTTAATTTAGCTCCCATTGATGCAAAAGATATACTGTTATTGTATGATCTTATTTTTCTCTTGAAATTTACATTATAAATATCCTTTAAATATACTGGGGAAATAGGCCTTGCTGGTAGTTTCACTTTACCTTTGTGATAATAATCGTTGAACTTTCCATCTGATGGGTTTTCTGCTTGATAATGTAAAGCATTGCAGAATCAACAGGTCACATTAATTAATCCGAAGACAAACGCAGCGTTCGCTGTGCATCAGTTTCTTTTTGTCTTGAGGTCGATGCGCGTACTCGAATTTTAAGAAGACGCTGCTCACGTTTTCCTTCCAACTCATTGCTTGACATTTATGTCACATTTCGTGTCACAAACAACGCATCACTTTTCACTGCACTGTTATTTATTTGATGCAGTCTTTATCACGTTCAATAGTGCAATTCTTTTTTAATTACGTTTTCTGTGCGTAGAAGGTGTTATTTTGAGTTATTAATGATGTGATTAATAATTTCTAATGCAATTTCGATAAAAAAAATAGAGATGGCATTTGTGTCAAACTGACATAAGCTGGAAATTCCTTAGAAGCATCCAAAATTTGTTTTTTTTGTAAAAGTTCTAAATTTGAAAATCTCGCGGTGAACAACATCTCGCGGCGAAAAACAGAATTATATAATTCGTACATATTGAAATTCGCTAAAGCATATTTTATAGTTTATGAATGAAAATATTATCCTATCGTCTTGAAATTCGGCACATAGCTGCGGAAAAATTTACTTAACTTATGTGCAAAAAATCAGCGTTGTATCTTTTAAGATATTCTATAGAAAACCAAAAATCGAAACATACACACATACACACATACAAACACACAATGGCTATTATATATATTAGATAGTTTTATTACAATTTTTACAACATAAAAGTCTAGCCAACATAGAATCTTATACTAAATATGCGGTCCTTATATAATAGGGTTTGCAGCCTGGGGGTTCCTGTGGTTATCGTCACTCAAATCGTTCCCGCCTGGGGGTCGCTGTGGTTATTGTCACTCAGCAATTGTTTCCGCCTGGGGGTCGCTGCAGGGTTTTGTTTATATTGTGGCCTTATCGGCTAATGTTGACGTCTTATGCTGATTGATGCGGAATGTATTTTAGCTCCGAAGGCGATATGAACTCGTATCTCCTCCCTCCTCAAGTTTTGAATTTATGGGCTCCATGAGTACTAATTCAAATCGGTGTCGGCGGTTGCTTCTTTCTTCTTAATCCGAATGGCGTAGTACATAGCTGCTATTACTAGAATTATAAAAATGATTAAATATGTCGGTTTTGTCCAGACTGCCGGGTGGACATCCTTTGTTTCTTCTATGTTCTTGACGTTCTCTCTCTCAATATTTCGTAATCTTTCTTTATCTTGTTTCTTATTCTTAGTTTATTTAAAACTATAAGTTGTTCTTTAGCATTTCTGTTAAAAATGAAGAATTCTTCTTGTTGCGGTAGTATCATTGGTTTTCCTTTTATGTCGTCTTGGTGATTGGAGTATGTCGTGTTTTGTAGTTTAAATCTACATTCTTTTGGAAGTTGCAAGACATATGCTCCCGCTGATAAATTTGGTTTCAGTATCAGTACATTGCAGTTGAATTGTTGCAAAGTTGGTTATTAATATATAATTTGCACTGTTAACGGCTTGCACAATTGAATCTTTAGTTCGAATCGGCGTCGTCTTACAATTTATTGGGTTTTTCATTTCGAATATTTGCTCTAGGCATGTATTGTCATCTTGAGTTAGGGAATCTTCCTGACATAAATAGTCTTTGTTTAGGAGGTCACATCCATTTTTTGTGTATCTATAGTATTCACTCTCGTGGATAAGGAAGTTAGTTTTTGGTAAGATGGTTTCATTATTTTTATTAGGAATGGGGTACAAATGGTAGTAATTAAATTCTCTATCGGTTATGATAGGAAATTTTATGAGGAAAATTATTCGATCGTTCGACAGGTAACTCTGTCTACTTTTAATACATTATAATATTCTTTTGGTTCAACAAGATACGGTGAAATTTCGCTTTTCTCAATTAACGCTATCATCTTTTTAACATATTCAACACTAATTGACGATGGATGAGGAATTCTAAGTTTTGGAAACAAAATAGCGTTTTCAATATCTGATATTATATCGTACATATTGCAAAAGGTATGGTAAAGATTGTCCATTGCGCTTCTTATTTCAATATAATTTTGTAATTTAAAAATGTCCTTAGTTAGGACTGTCATTTCCATTATTTTAGTTTCGATTATATTTTCATTATCTTTGATTGAATTGAGGGTTTTGTTAAAATCTTCTATCATTTTTAGGTGAAGAGATACGCTTGATTAAGTGTTTCTTATAATTTTATTTTTATTTTCCTGAAGGGATTGTATTAAGGAATTAAAATGTTCTGCATCACTGGCATCCAAGTTCCCTGTTATGCTCTTAATTATATTTCCGAGACCGTTAATCAGACCTCTCTTGGATCTCATATCCTTAACATATACATTTATTTTATTAATTGATTTAGTCAACTTGTACTCAATCGTTTCGGAAAGAGTCCTGAGTTCATTCTTTCTGATCGCATGCAAGTTATTACTAGCTATGTTTTTTAATCGTTCAAATTGGTCTTTAACGTAATGTAAAGTTGAGTCCTGAAGGGTTTTAATTCTATATAACGGATAAATATATGGTTAGCTCTTTGTACTCTCGCTATCCCTAGTTTAAAAGGTAATATTTCGGGGTTGTTATCTTCTATTTTGCTTAGTTTAATTTGTCCTTTGCCGATCGTCATCAGCATGATCACGATGGCTGCCGCCTGGATCATTCTGAAATCAATATTTCTTTTTAGGACGTTTAACTTCGTTCTCATGCCTCGTAAGGCCTTCGCTAAATACTTTATCGCTAGTTTGATTACTAAATCTAGATTTTTTAAACTTCTAAGCTAATTTATTTCTAATTTCCCCACTATTCTTAATATATATGGGTTCTTCTAAATCTATTGTATCTAAAGTTCCTCTATTTAAATTCGCCTTATTAATCATATTTTCTTTTTTTTTATTGGTTAATTTTTCGTTAGTTGTTTGGTAAATTAATCGGGTAGCTTCCTTGTGTCTTTCTACGTAATTTTGAGTTACTAATTGTTCGGTGTCAATGTCGAAATAATCCGATTTAATAATGTGTCCTAATGTTATTTCTAATGGTGTTGTTTTGTGACTAGAATGTATGGTAAGGTTGTATGCTAAAATTGCTTAGGTCGTTTCTTGTTTTATGTTTGATGTGTTTGCATTTAATATCATAAGGTGGTCGATAAGTGTTGAATGTAATCTTTCTATTGTGTACCTTGTGATTCATGATGAATTGGTGTGCCGTAATGAATTTTGATTTTAAGTAATCTTAAGAATTCTTTTAGAGCGTGGTTATCGAACTCTTTGCCTGAGTCGCACTCTATTGCTTTAAGGTAAGCCATGATGTGAAAAGTATACATTAAATGACTATATCATTGATCATGTTAACTGATTCAATGGGATAAGCTTGTGCATATTTTGAAAAATTATCTATTAACGTTAGGAATCTCTGGGATTTACACGTAAACGTATCCATTACGATTATTTCGAATGGTTTACTAGTAGGTGTGGGAGTTATATTAAGTTTAATATTCAGAGGGTTTCTGTCATATTTGTTCACATTACATTCGTCGCAGTTATTTATAAAATTAGAAATTAAGTCCTTCATTTTAGGCCAATAGTACCTTCCTTTTAAATGTTCTAATGTTTCGTTGATGCCTCTATGATTCGTTTTTCCTACATGGTAATTTTTTAAGATAATTTCTCGTCGGTCTGTATCGTCAACGTCCTCAAGTATTGTGTAGTGGATGGGTGTGAAGGCAGTGTTCTCCCAGCTGATCCGAAGCGTTCGAGAGTTCACGTGCAGATGATGCGACGGGTCGCATTTCTCGCAAGTTTTGTCGTAAAAGATTGACTTTTCACTTCCCCGTCGCTCCGACGCTACGTCCTGTTTGCATACCAATTCACCCCGAGGCGCTTTGCTGCGAGGCTCTCCTTGATGGATCCCCAAAAAGGAGGCTGTCCGAAGGAAGTACGGACTTTACTCAGAAGTGCGTCTAATGTTGATTTTACGCAAAAAAGAGCACCTAAAAATTCTGTTTCCTGCTGCTTTTTTATCACTTTATTATTCTTAGAAATAATGAAATATAAAAAAAAAATCGCTGATTGAAATTGAAAACGCCATAGAGATTTTTTTTTGTTTTAACAACGGTTTTGGTCATGAATAAATGAATAATCTTTTAGTAGCAATTGATTTATTAATGATTACTGCAATTTTCAAATTAAATAATCATTTTTTAATGTCAACATGCTTAAACAACATTTAAAAAGAATGAAAATATATCTTCAATAATTTAATATAAAAATATATGATTAACTCGTTCGATCACTTTAAAAGAAAACAATAGAAAAATAAACACCACGGAAAACATGCAAGACACAACTTAATGTGAATGTACATATAAATAGTCTTAGCATATCAAGTTTGGTGAATTATTCTTCAGCAGTGTATATTTAAATGCCGCTATAAAATTTACAACTGCGGTGGCAATCTGTGGCAGTACGACACTTTGGATGGCGCCAGAAGCAGACGCGACTCATTGCATTAAAACAAGCATTCATTTTCGTGTAATGTCATTGAAATAAGAGAACTGAAATTCCCTTAAAATACATTTTAAAAAAATCACTCGATACGATTTTACTGGAACAATTGACGAGTATCGAAAGTGTCGAGAGAAAAACGAGTAAATAATCGTATTAGCACGCAATCTGTGTTGCTTACTATTTGCATTATCATGCACCTAGGCAACCTGAGCAACCTGAGCGTGATGTTTGGTCGCTTAAAGGTAAGAAGTGAATATTTCTTATACATTTTATTTTATATTATATATATTCAGAGCACGGGACTGAATGACCCTAAATATTGATGACGATTAAATGATGCAAATATTCTTCACTCATGTTTATTTTTTTATATTCTAAAAACAATACCACCTACCGTTGGTACATTAATGTCTTTTATTCCTTCTAATTTAACTTCCATTATAAGCTAAGACTAAAAAAAATATGTTTATAGCCATAACTTAATATCATACTCAACTTCAGCTAAGAAAGGCGCAAAAAAACAAACAAAACCACAATGAAATTATTATATTTATCACAATCACTCATCGGCCACTCCTCAGCTCCCTTTGAAAGATGGTTTGCTTAAAAATTATAGTTATATTATACAAAATCACACACACCGGTGAATCTGGTTTCCAGTAAACTCTGAGTGAAGTTAAAGTACATTCAATAATCAAGTACTCAGGCTATTTCAAAACATTTTAAGAGAGTTTTAAAAAGCATCACTTAAACTATTTAAATGGTGGTTGGATTTGTATATTGATTTAAAATAATAAAATATCGAAACTTCATGAATAAATTAATATTATCTTAGTGGTAAGCGAATACACTGTGGGGTAACCAAATTAAAACTTTTCAATAATTTGCAGATTACAGGCATCCTGATTGCAAGGCCCTTCAATATGATGAGGTTTTGCCATCTGCTTCGGTCGTTCTTGTTGTTCATAATGAAATCCTATCTCTTGTATTAAGAACTATATGGAGTGTTATTAATACCGGTGGTCGATATTTGAAAGAAATAGTTGTAATTGATGACCTATCTGATTATAAACCATTGTTGGGAAAATTAGACTATTATATTAAATCTCGGTTTCCCAAAAACATGATTATTTTTCACCGTCTGAAAGAAAGGTTAGATAATGATGACCTTTTGGTATTATTTACTGACTTGCTTGTTTGTTGTATAATTGTTTTTCAAAATAACCTTAATTAATATCTAATTATTTTATAATTATCAATCAATCTAGACTACACTTTAATAATTTTGAAATATATTAGGTCTGGGTTGATTCGTGCCCGCTTAGCAGGAGCTCGATTAGCCACGGGAGATGTCATAGTATTTTTGGACTGTCACTGCGAGGGGACAGTGGATTGGTTGAGGCGGCTGCTTCATCGGATCAAGCAAGACAGACGAGCAGTGCTTGTTCCAATTATTGATTCAATTGATTCCAAAACCTTATTTTACTCATCCATTTTGGAATATCAAGTAAGTTTTCTTAGGCTATGTTTAAGAAGATTCTAATGTTAGCTTTGGAATGTTATATGTAATATTAATATTATAATTTTTTTTAATTGCAGATCGGAGGCTTTAAGCTTACGGGTAGTTTTGATTGGATACTGGTAAGTGAAAGAGAGAAGGCTAGAAAAGGAAGTGACACCGCTCCTGCTAGGTATGAAAAAATCTTTCTATAAATATAAAATTGCAATTAATTCGCCATCTAAATAAATCATCTAGGTTATTTTTTTTCCATAACAAATGCTTTCAGAACTCCTACGATGGCTGGTGGATTGTTTGCAATGGAGCGCAACTATTTCTGGGAGATTGGATCCTATGATGAAAAGATGGAAGGCTGGGGAGGGGAGAATATTGAAATGAGCTTCAGGATCTGGCAGTGTAAATAATCTTTTTGTATTTAAAAAATAAATATATTGTATGGTATTTACAATGATTCTTTCTTAAATGTGGAATCTTTGCAAATAGAATCGGTGATCTATCTAGAACTGTTATCATGTATTCGCCAAAAGCTTCTTGAAGAGTTATTTTATAATTTTGTTTTTAGGCGGTGGCATCATGGAGACAATTCCATGTTCTCATATTGGTCATGTCTTCCGGAAATTCCATCCTTATAAAATTCCCAATAATAAAGATACCTATAGTAAGATCCTATACTTATTCATCGTAAAAAGTTCTGTAAAAATATTGTATTTCATGTATGCATGTTAATATATAATTTAATATATTTAGGTATAAATACGGCTCGCCTAGCTCTGGTCTGGATGGACGACTACGCAAAGTTTTTCTTCTTGGGTCGTGAATATTTAATGGTACATAAACATTACTTATAATAGCAACATTAAACTGTTCAAGGAACTGTTGATAATACGTTATAAATGGATTTCATAATTATGTTATATTTTCTACCAAAATATGATTTATTACAAGTCAACTACAAATTTATCTATAGAGCGTTATTTATTTTCAGAACACTAGTCTGATTGGAGACATCAGTGAACGCAAAAAACTTCGGGAAAGACTTCAGTGCAAGTCATTTGATTGGTTTCTGGATAACGTTTATCCAGAAAAATTTATACCCAACAAGCATGTTACAGGATGGGGAAGGTAATATATTTTCACACTCATTAACCCAGCTTGTCACAATTCATCCATATTTTTAAACAAGTTATTATTGTGTTGTGTATGTTTCTATTAACTTGAGAAGTAGTTTTTGTTTTTCACGAGTCTCACAAAAATATTCAGCAATATGAATCGATTATACAATTCTTTCAAATTTAAAGTGTTGGATAGATTTCAGAACCCCAAGACTAACTTATGTCTTGACTGTATGGGGGGAGATCCGGAACATCTAGGGGGCGTGGGGTTATACATCTGCCATAAAACGCTGATGCACCCACAGTTGTACAGCCTAACATTGGAAGGAACAATAAGAACTGAAGAAAAGTGCATACAAGTCCCACAGAAATCGTAAGAGTCATTATTAAGAACTATTCAAAATCAATACATTGATGTTTTTTGTTTCTTAGGTCTAAATAACAAATGAGCTCATTAACTTTTTTACTTGAGATAAATAACCACTATTTATTTTACTAGCGATGCCATTAGTAGTTTTTAATGGCACTTCTGGGTTAAATGGCTTTATTATTGTTGTTAGCGGTTGACCTTGCTGAAATGTTAGAAAATATATTTCTCGACTAATGCATGTATTTAAAATATATATTTTTTTGCTTTTCAGAAATGCAAATTCGAATGGTCGAATTGTTTTTCATATCAAACTGCGAATCTGGAAAAAGTGACCAGGTTAAGATAATTTAGAATAGTAGAAAAAAGCACAAGCAAAATATTTATTGATAACATTATACATAACATGAATGGAATTTTCTAGAAATGGAGACAGTTGCCTAGTGGTCAGATTCAGCACATTGAGAGTCAACTGTGTCTAGATGCAACTGGACTGAAAAGTAGCGATAACATTTTAGTTCAAACTTGTGTTGACGGAAATCCTCATCAAATATGGAATATTGAATTTGATAGTACCAATAACTCTGGTAACCCAGCTAAAGGTATAAATATTGAAAATATTAGGTAACAAGTTATTATTCCTGCTACTATTGGTAACTTTTTATTAGTGGACAAGCCTTGCAATGAAGTTGTCGTCACTGTAAATTAAAATAAAACGTTTGTTTTTCATTTCAGAAAACCATATCCTAGTATTGAAATGAAGTGGTAATTACTCGATAAAGAAGTCAATAACACATGAAAGTGATTTGTTTTTAGAAAAATTAATTTATATTATAATTTTTCATAAATTCACTTAATATACATAGATTTAAAACAAACTGACTTTTATTGACTTACCAAAGGTTTTATTCAAAATAAATATGACGATATATATTGGAGATATTTTAAACAAATAATAAATATTCAATTTTATCAATGCTAATAAAAAATAAATGTGCTGCAAATACAAAGAAAAGAAAGTTTAAATTTGCTCTGAAGTGATTGGTAAGATGTTTGAGCATTTACAATATTTGTATTATTTCATCATCAAATAAACAATTTTTTTTATTTGATGAATAAAAATAAAATAGGTAAATAAATAATACAGACTGAGGATAGTAAACAAATCAATTTTGAGGATATTATAAAATTATATAATTTTATTGGAAACATATAAGCTTTTAAAATGTTATAAACGATTTCTAACAGGTAACATTTTCTAATTATAAATTTTAAAAAATTATTACTTACATTGGGTGAAATATAAAAGTCCAATTGCCACTGCCAGGACTTAAAACTTTAAAGGGCTGGGAGTAAACTGAAATATTGTAATGAGCACTTTCACTTTTCGAGGGTTTCATCACACATTCTTATAAAAAGACCTATTGAAAATTTACACATTTAAGCAATTATAAAAGTGAGAAGGTTTGATTTGTTGAACTTTGGAGCGTGGAGGTGATATAATTTTATTTATTCTCATAGTAAAATTATTTTTAAAAAATAATTTGAAAATTCTTTCAATTGCCTTGTTATTAAATGAGTTGCGGAATGTGGTAAAGTTATTTTCTCTTTCCAGTGTTAATATGTGCAATAAATTGTGTTATGTATATATCTTGTTAGAAGCTGGGATTATTAATCATTGGATGTACTTACAACGAATTTAATTATGAAATAATTGTATTTTATCACTCGACTTGCTTTGATCTGATTGGTAAAAAATTTACCAATAAAACAACAGCAATTTAGTCATTCTATCAATTTGCATTATTTAATTATTTTATTTGGTAAGGCAGCTTAGATCTAGGAAAATGTATAATTTTGGGTTTGCTCCCCAGCAGCGGCAGTATATTTATTTTGTTACACATAGGAAGATGCTATTAAATAATTGTATTGTAGACATTGGGAATTGGGTATGTGTATGATAATGATTATTTTAAGTGTAACTGAAATAAACATGAAATATTGGCAGTAGACAAATCATCACAAACAACGCCCCAAATAAATAATATCGATTTATCAGTTGTGATACTCAAAACTTACTAAATAATTGTTACATAAAATTTTCTACAGAATAGAGATCTTAAAATTTTATCAATTTATCAGTAAATTCAGTGTTTTTATTGATTAAACTTAGTCCAGAATAGCACCGCTTTGTGATAGAATTTAAACATCTCTTGCTAAGGATCTACCAAGGTATGATCTTTATTAAAAACACCTTCGTTAATAATCAACTTCATATAAGATGAAAATATCTACTCTACGATAAAAAGGTCATTTACAAATTTTGGTAGTCCTTTTACAACTTCTCATGAGGCCTCGGTTACTTAGTTGCTATGACATGTACATAATATATGAAAACTTCCGGCTTACATCTAAATCCTACAGATAATAAGCTTTTAAATGATTAGTTGCAAATAAAGTGACATTTTACAAGACTAGAGAACCACCTAATACTTATTAATTCATTGCATTGATAATTAAAACGTTTAAATGCTTTCCAAGTATGGAATATAAAAATTAAATCAATAAAATAAAAACGACAATAAAGTCTGTATTTTTAATGACGGACAAGAACCACTAAGAAGAAGGAATTTATGATACCATATTGAAATGATAATCAATAAGTTATTGTGACCATTGCTTTTTTCAATATGTTTTAATTCAAGATGACAGTACAATTATTCATTCATTTGTAGCCTCTACTCATAATATCGATGTATCAGCCAATATCATCAACACGGCTTGTATCTGTACTCACGCCTGATACTTAAAGATCGATTTTTTTTTTTTTTTTTTTTTTTTTTTTTTTTTGGCAGATGGTTGACGTGTGCCGATGTATCCAAACCTTGTGATCTTGTAAAGCAATGTCAAGCAGTTTGTCAGACCTGGCTTGTCCACCATAAAAAAATAAACTATAGGGGTATTGGTGAATCTCTTTAAACTCCACAGAAGAAAAACTAACCCAAATATTATTGCATAATAATAATAAAATTGTGATACATCACACCAGGGTAAAATAAAACTTGATAATTCCATAAAATACTAATAGATCAATATCTATATCAGTTTAATATAAAAAATATTTTACTTTTGTACATTTCCTTGCTTGGACTTTTGTTTAAAGACGGCATCCCATCCTCCGGCCTGCACCCTAGTCAGCTTTACGCCTTTCATTTCAAGAACTTTATGGAATTCACTCAATGAACATTCCGGTAATAACCTAACATACTGCTCTACAAAGTTATCCATCATGGAAGGTCCATTCGAGCTCGTAGGAACTGTCAATGGTGCCATCACTAACTTCAAGATCATCTCAGCTTTAGTCATGCTTTTAACAACAACTATTGTGTAGGTAGCCGGTGCCGGTCTCTTGACTTGAGATGCAATCGAAGGCAACTCCATCAAAATAGTCTTTAGCATATGTATACCGGACGTCATATCACTTAATCGTCTGGATTTACGCGCTAAAGTGTCCACATGCATATTTGCAGGTGTGCGATGGAATATTATCTCTTTTAAGTGCCCACCTGCACATTGGCAGCGGGAATTCTAGGTATATGACTATACCAGACTTTTCTAGCACAAAGACTGTAATTACTTAGGATTTGGACTTCAAGTGACGGGAGGTGTAAATTCAAACGCCCAACGTTTTCTGTTCGTATTTCTGACATTTATTTTAACATGACGTGACTTCCCCCGGTCCCACGAGTCCCCTCAAAGTGATAAACCTCGAAAATTTCCCATAGCACGCCGAACTGTCATCGTAAAACCTAACCTTTGAACGCTACGTGCCACGTATGGGTTGTGACGTGTCTGCCGACTCCCCCAGGTCCCACGAGTCCCCTCAAACTGATAAACCTCGAAAATTTCCCAAAAATCGCCGAACTGTCATCGAAAAACCTAACCTTTGAACGCTACGTGCGGGTCGGGTCGGGTCGGGACGGGTCGGGTCGGGTCGGGTTAGGTTAGGTTAGGTTAGGTTAGGTTGGGTTAGGTTGGGTTGGGTTCCCTGAAGTACACGGCCCACATCCGCAGAGCCGCGGAGAAAGCCGCGGGAACCACCGCTGCGCTTTCGCGGATCCTGCTGAACGTGCAGGGTCCGCAGGAACAGAAGCGGAAGCTGCTCGCTAGTGTGGCCCAATCCCAAATGCTCTTCGGCGCCGAAGTCTGGGCGCCGAGCATGCGGATGGCACACTACCGCAGCATGCTATCAAGCGTGCAGCGGCGTGCGGCGCTCCGCGTCATATGCGGATACCGCACGGTATCGGCCGATGCGGCGCTCGTGCTCGCGGGGATTCCGCCCATCGACCTTCTCGCAGAGGAACGAAAGGCCATCTTCGAGGACGCCGGTGATCGCGACACCGCGCGCGCGAACGCGAGGGCAACGACCGTGCAGAAGTGGCAGGATCGCTGGAGCGAGTCACTTAAGGGGCGATGGACGCAGCGGTTGATCCCGGTCCTCGCCCCTTGGATCTACCGCGCCCACGGTCAGGTCACCTACCGGCTGACCCAACTTCTCACCGGGCACGGCTGCCTCGGCAGCTACCTGGCGAGGATAGGCCGGTCGGCAAGCGCACGTTGCCCGCTCTGCGACGACGACATCGACGACGCAGAGCACGCGCTGTTCAAGTGCTGCGCTACCGAATCGGAGAGATGGCGGCTGCGTTGCAGAGCTGGCGTCGCATGGACGGTAGAAGAACTTGTCCCGTCCATGCTGGAACGCAAGACAGCCTGGG